>JAQIXX010005352.1:0-14163 GCA_034700605.1 Willowsia nigromaculata | reverse complement strand
AAATGAATCCGTCACTACGACCCAATTTGTCCTATTTGGTTTCATGCATAGCAATGAGCTCGTGAAGATCAAAATGTTTATTTTTGCACTCACTTATTGTTATTGTCTCTCTAAGGGCCAAAAACTTTCCATGCAAGCAGAATGAGACAAATTCATAAAAAGACAATAACAAGCAGAGAATTCTCCTATTCTCACTTGCTTTGAAAATACAGTCGAGAAGTAAAACCAGATTGGGAAAGTTCGGCTTTCTCTAGCAGTACTGAAGTAGCTTCGTATAGAGTTGCAGGAAAGTGGAATTGCTGAAGCCATATAAAACAAAAAAAGTACAACTAGACTCATAACTCCTTACATGGTTAAATGGGTTATAGCACGATGCATGCGTTTTGTATATGCCCTTTCCTCTATTTTCATTGGTGACAAATGCGTAGATATGCATATAAAGTGCTTTGTAGAAAAAATTGCAGGATTTCGTATAACGCTATGCCAAAAACATTGTATATGTGGTATATGCATCAACGGTCAAAATTACATAAATAATACCCCAAGGAAATGAACTGAAGGCATATATAGGCCTTTAAGCTTGTAGACTGCATACAGTGCGTACTATTTCTCTCAAACACTTCAAAATTTATATATTCTGTATGCTCTCAAGCACATCTTTTTCAGTTTTCCCGGATGTGCCTTGTACATTTACAGCACATCATATATTTAAATAATTCACTTCGCATTATTTGCACTACTACTATCTCTACGCATTCATATCCCTAAGAAAGTTTCTAGACTCTAGTAGAAACACTTCTTTTCCTTCATTTTCTCTTTTACCTGTTTTGCATGTGGGCGTACAAAACATCGTTCGGATCAGAGTAGGGTAAAAAGCCATTGTCAGTTTGTGTAAGCCTAACCTTCGTATTGCATTATGTTCCTGTACTACTCAGACATTCCCTTACACAGAGTAAATATGATTATGATAATAATATGATATAGCATACTTTTGTGGCACCATTTTATTCCTCTTATCACATTCATTTTAGTTTCCTTGCGTAATAACTTTCGATGAACTAGTATCAGCGAGATGCTTATGCGTAGTTAGTGTTGTATTGTATTCAACGAAATAGAAAGGCATACTACACACATTGCAATCCCGTCTAAGAAACTAGACGAATAAGACGCATACATTGGTGTGCTAATGTAGTTGCTTCATTTTAGACCATTCAAATACATACACTATGTACGAGTCACTCTGATGCTCTATTTAATATGCACGTGCAAGAATTCTCACATATATGGAAGAGCACGCCTTTATATAATCGTCCTATTATAATAATTATTATTGTTCAATCTATCGTTCAAGCATTCTTATTCTTACCTTTTATTCTGTAACAACAATATATATTTTCTGAAAACATGAAAATGTGAATTATATGAAGACATTCCTTTTAGGCTAAAACATTTGTTGTAGTGGCAAAGATATAATATTGTACTATATCTAGGTTATGTAAAAAACATAAATGCACAATAAGCACGCTTATCCTTAGCAAGAGGGAGACAATGAAGAAGAAACTCGCGCAATATGTGCTCCTCATCTCCTTTCTTATCGTTGTTCATTCCCTCTCTATTGTCACAGAGTCAAAATTTCTTGTCTATGCGTGAGAATCTTATGAATAGTCACATCTGTCTACTAATTCCCTGTCAGATTTTTGGGCTTTCATTTTCTTTTGCATTTTATACTTCTATCTTTAGCATGTGTAGAGCTTTTGTATCGTATTTAATGCATGATTGATTATTAATGCTTCACCAGTAGTAATCACAACTAAAAATGCTTCCGTTGCTCGCTCTTTTGTAAACAACCAAGTTGCAATGAAATTTTGTATTTGTGTGATTCCATTTCCTTCAAAAAAAGACTAGAAAATGAAGCTATATCTATGCAGACGATTCTATTAGGAGCAGTAGTAGTGTTTGCTTTTATAATGCATTATTACTTCTTTTAGCACCATTCACCGTACCTTTATAGATTATATAATGGACTGTTTTATGTATCTGCTCCACAAAAATTCTTTGCGAAACTCTGACTGACTGACTGACTGAGAATGACTGTTTTGTTCTTTTGCTATCGGCAATGAATGAGTTGTCAAGCTCTACACACGAACATTATACACCTCATAATATGGCTATGTTTAAACAGCTATATATAGGAAATCCAAGAAGCTACCACGCGAGAAAAACTTTTGACATCAGAATAGCAATCTTCTTGTATGGAAAAGTAGTCAGAGAAAGGGGAAAAACTTGCAAACTACTTACTACACTTTCTTTTTTGTTACAATACATGGTTTTGTGGGAAATGCTGTACTACTAGCTCATTTTCTATGATCAAGGTCTCTCATCCAAGTATATTCATTCATATAAAGTTTTTCTGACAATCAGTAGTGGATACGTTCTATTCCGCCATTTCTTGGTTTGTTGGCTTGAGCCAAAAAGGCAGAAAATCATGATCTCTTTGTTGTGTATTATTCATTGAGTTGGATGTTGGATTTGCCAAGCAGCAGTAGTATGATCAGAAAGAAAGGCAAGTACGGGTAATACGACGGAAATAAGTAAGCATATGGGCACATGTCTGCATATTGGCGAAGGGTCCAACAGTGAAAGAAAACAATATCAGTGAAGAAGAAGTAGTTGCATTAGCACACTATACCGCGTCGAATATTTAAGTGCCTACTTGCATTACAATAAGTGGATTTAATGTATACGAGTAGAAGAGGAAGAAGTAAATTCCTAACAGCATTTCTGATTTTTGGCCATGTTATTTTATAATAGCTACCACAACACAGCTTATAATAGCAGCATCCCTTGAGTGTATGTCAAAAGAGGAAAAGCATACATGCACGCACACAGACTTTCTGACTCTCTACTTTCCGTCAGCAGCATCCGTGAAGAAAAGCTTTCTCCATAGTTAGTAGTGGCATTTCACAGTGGACCTGCCATGCCGTAATAGCGGCATATATTATGCATGCATGCTGGGAAATGTATGTACAATGAATACAGGGAACATCAATATTTCTGTTCCTAGTGGCACGTTTCTTCTATAAAATCAGATATATACTACAATAATAGTAAAAGTAATAATAATAAGGGTCCTTTCCATTCAAATGAATCCCAAGATAATATTCTTGCTATGATAATGGAGAAAGTTTCCTTTTTTCTTTGTTTTTTTGTGTTGATGTGTACCTTTTTTATGCACAAAGCCATACACAATGTGTACTCTGCTGGCTTACGTTTACTTTTTCGGCTATTACATCTAAAATTGCAGCCTTCAAACTCATTTCAAGAGTTTTCTCTTCATAAGGTTCTGTCTATATTACTTAATACGTAGGTATATGGGCCTGTCTTTCATTTGCTTATTGCGTCTTGGTTTCGCTAAGCTTCATAAAGGAAGAATACGAACTAGAATGAAACGTCAACAGCTTTCTTGGAAACTTTGTTTTTTTCATTCTTTTTTTGCTGAGTTGTAACGCGCTGATACTAATAAAAGGTAGCAAAATTACAAAAAGCTAAATTTTTAAATATGAGAATGTATACGAGTTCACATTGCTTCAATTCTATCATTTATAGTTGCAAATGTATCGTTTCATTCGGGTAAGCTAATGAGTGTGAGCTGTCAAGCAGAAAATAAAATGGAAAGTCGACGACATGCGTATGAGTGAGCTATCATCACACGAAAATGTAGCATGAATGGTCGAGGGAATTTATCGTGACTGTTGGTGTTTACTTCTTAACTTTCCTTTCACTACTAATGTCTGGTATGTCCAAGATATAGGGAGTATAATGCTTAGGTAGGTTTTCATTATTTTTAATGAATTCGAATTCCAGGAAGTGCTTCCTTGAAAAAAATTCATTTATTCATGATGTATTTTTATACAGGAGTGGAGCAATTTATTATCAAAGTTATATATTTGTTGGATTGTAAATGTAATAGGTTTGGTTGCTGCTGTTTTTTGTAGCAAAAACTGATAACATGAAAGAGAAAGTTTATTTTTTAAAAAGTTTGGATAGCTTGACGAGATGCCTTTAAATATTTTACTGTGTAAAAACTTGTTGATATAGGTATTCAATGTTATACAGTAAATAATTACATATATTGAAGTGTTCTCTTATACTTAGATATTGAGTTTCACCCATACATCTTCTATCCTATTCAGCCAATGTGTTTTGTTAATGTATTCATACAAAATAAATAAATTAAAAGTAGGACCACATCATGCATAAGGAAACATTCAGGTAGAGGGGCTGCGATATTGCTGTTATTACAACAGAGTATCCCTTTCATCGTTACATGCTTGGCTAATCTTCAACCTGGGGGCAAAAAAGAGAAAGCATATGCAGGAAAAATAATAGACATTGAGTAATAGTCGAGAATAGGCGCTTATGCGTATCGATACTGTGTTACAAGCAAATTACACATCACATTACACAGCAGTAAGTATTATTAGCACAAGGAACGGATGCAATAATATCATCTCTTGTTTCCTTTTGCTCGCATCCAACGAAACTGTCTTGCTTTGCTTCTTTTGTTAATTTAACAAAGAACCATACATACCTATGATCAAGCACGCCAGTTTGTGTTCGGAAATATGGAGAAGGGCTCTGGTATATATTTCATTCCAGGGACTCTATATCATACTGAATATAATCCTGATCTGATTTAGAACAGCAAAAAGCCTGTTTCAGTTTCGTAAACAAAAATTATATCTAGTTACGTTAGTAGACAAGTACTGGTAGACTGTTTGTAATATGCATAGTTTTTCTCTCTCTCTGACTCCAAGTCCAAAGGTTTGGCACTCCACCACAGTAAAGCATTGGAATGTTTAATTTTCATCTCCTCTTCTATTATCGGGTTCTTTGTAATAGCGAGGAACACGAAGGCAAAAAGCCTTTGGCATGATATCCGTTTCAACTTCCCTTTAAAACTGAATCGTCATCGCAAGCACAGGAATTGTATAAAACAAAATGCATGTGTACTGAGCATTTGTCTGAGGAATGCTTTGTTGCTCTCCATGTTACCACTTATCACTCTGATGATAAACCATATCATAGCAGTAAAGTAAAAGCAGGATTCCAACAGTACTAATAACTCAACTCTATTATATTTTTCGACATCAAATTATGCTTAGTTGCTGAAAAGATGTGAAATTGTGAATTGTCTAACAACTTTATTATGCCATTCTCTGTCAAGTATTTATCCAGATCCACTCTCTCTTGACCGCAATGATTTACGCCAAGGCAAGAGTGATCAACTAGCACATCTCCAGCGTAGTAAAAGCAAGAATACAATTAATTATATGCGATTAAGCACAAAGGCTCAAAATGAATTTTATTACAAATTTTCAAAAGCTGTTTCCAAACGCCTATGTATACCATAAATGTATTCAAATGCCTTCCAGTGTATTTAACCACTGAGAAGTAATCTATTTTGCCGTTCTCCCACAAACAATACAAATGTACAAAATAAAGGCTTTAGTTTCTTCATCATGAAATAGCTGGATAAAAAACGTTGTAATCCGATTTGTATGATGAACCACTGAGCATTTATTTCATTCCCATGTCTCTTAATAACAGCGTTCAAAAAAGTATAAAAAGTAATTAACTACATTCCTACTTCAGTTAAAATTTCTACTCAAATTTTATTGAATTTCCATTTCATTTTTCATGGTTTACAGAGTATCCTAATACAATACTCGTGAAATGCTGACGTGGATGACTTAGCGAGCAATTCGAAAGCAGGAGCAAGGAAAGAAGCAAAAAGCACCTGGAAAACAAAAGAAGTCCAGTAAACAACCAACATCATAGGACGAAAAATTTTGAGACTTGCAAGATAAAAGTAAGGGGTAGTCACAATCACATCGTTACAATCATCATCGTTAAAACATAGAAGAAAGTGCTTCATGCACTATTGTACTTTTTTTCGGAAAGATACGTGACGCAGTGCATGTTCAATGGACGTACAATAAAAAAAACTTTTTCTTCTCGTGTGACTTCAAATGCAGCAACATGACATAGCCATCATCTTCTTATGAACTTAACCGAAGCTAACAGTGAAAGTTTCTCAAACAGAATAAAAACTGATATGTACCACAAAAGGCGTAGTTTAAACCAGTAAATAACATCTCTGGAGAAAGCACATTTGCGCAATACTAGTGTTACACAACTACATATACCTATAGATATTACAACTGGACATCTATCTATCAAAGGAGCCAAAGCCATTGTTGTTGTTTCTGTCCTCTGTGCATGCTACACGTGTATTTTTATAAGGAGCAGTGACTAGCAGTTGTTGGAGAATTTATTCCTCTTCAAATTCATCGCCCGTTTTGGGAGAGAATGAATTTTATTCACAGCCAAAGATATCCTTATTCACTATTGCTAAATATAAATGCATACAAAGGAAGGACAATGATGACTACCACGACCTGTATAGGGCATAGTTACTTGTAAAAAGAGCATTATATATACCTAAACATATACATTGGTAGTTACAGAACCATTGTCCAAGCATACACATTTTGCCGCTATTCGGAGATCTTCAAGTGAAGCACAAAAAAGCCCTGTCTGCCTTCATTGTGCTCTTTATTCGGCTGTTATAAAAACTACCATCAACCACTCGTCTTTTGACTACATAAATATCCTCAAATGACCATCTCAACAACAACAACAACAACGGAGGAGAACAGCTACTGGCATCAATTCTCCCTGTACGGATATTTTCACGGAATTTCACTACAAAAAATCTTGTTTCGTCTCTCCATGCTTATTTGAGCATATGAATGTATTTTCATATACAGAAGGATAACTGAAAACTGGTGGACCATCACATAACGAAATCCCTGGCGATGCCCATCAAGAGCTGAAAAATGGAGTAATACTGTTGCTGATTCAACGTTTGTCGTAGACCAGACTGAGGCTTTACCAACAACTCTGAACAGAAAATTTGCTTGTGCTGCTTGTTGCTGGCTACGGATATTACACCAGAGATACAAATACATACAAAAGCAAATACAAATAAAGCAAATGAAAAAAGACTAGAGCGAACATCCGCTAAGCACGGTACTCTACACGTTTGTAAGTTAAATAGTGCGCGAAACTGGAAAGTGAACCCCTATTGCATTCGGATAGAGTTAATGCATGACTTTCTCAGACCGCAAACACGAAACGCCCACCAACGTCCACTTGAAATTCCATCATCATCACTAGTAAACTTGTACGTATTCATAGCAGGAGTAGGAGATTCGCATATTATCTGCCTCTCTGCATTTTTTTTCAATCACTTCAAAAGGAAATAAAATCCTAGCAAACAAAAAGGAACTAGACTTGGAGAAATGCGGAAATGCTCTCCACAACCCAACTTCCTACATGACAATATCTATGAGTGAGCGGATGTCATATTCAATTGGTACAAGCGTGTTTACATGTATGGCGACAGAAAATGCCATCAAAAGTGTGATATCCATGCATTATGCATAAGTAGATAAAAGCCATAACATTCAAATAATTTACAATCATGATCTGATCATCAATATTACACCCATTTTTCTAGAGAAAGAAAGCTCACCAATGCTATACTTCTTCAATAAAAATATTCTAGCATTTATGGAGTTCCTTGTCAAACGATCTGTGTGACAACTCCTAGTCGTTCGTCCTGGAATAACAAACAAGCAGGAAACGTGAATCCATAAATCTGTCGAGTGTATTTGTGTGCACATTGTTCAACTCGAAGCTTGAAAATTGACCAGGAGAAAGCAAAATAATAGAGTGAAAGCGCGCTTTCTTTCTGTCTCGTCTTGTTCACCAAAGAGAAATCACGATCCCGGGGATTTTTTGTCGCGATAGTGCAAACAACAGTACTTCACGAGGTTTTTTTTTGTTTTTCTGCAGCAGAGATTTAGAGAGGGTCCATCATTCAGTGATTCCGCTGACTGATAGAAGTAGTCGCAGTAAAATAGAGGAAATCCCTTTTATCTGCGGGAAAGCTTTTTATGAGGACGTGCTGTACTGACGATTGAAAATAAATTGAAATCCGTGTCTAATCTTACTAGTACCCAAGGTCTATTGACATATTATTTTTTAGAGCGGTGACAAATTGAAATGTCAAGGTGGAGTGAAAACGACGAAGATGATGACGACGACGTTGGCGTGATAAAAGACTTTTAGCTAAAACAGTCGCACGTCAACCTGACTGTGTTTTTGACGCGATTACCCAGACATAATCATAAAAGATGGACTGGAGACTTTAAGATATGCACTAGTTTCCCAGTCTCATTAAATGCACATTGTACCAGTCGAGCTAAGTTATGCAGCGGTAATGTGGCCAATAACAGTTTCCTACATGTTCCTTGGGTTTCGAACATTGCAAAATACGGCTGTAAAGTAAAATGGAGGCGTTGATTTAAGCTGTAGCTGATAAGTAAGTGAAATTTATTGTAGCGTAATATAAAGATTCCAAAGAACAAGAAAATCTGTCCCATATCTACTCTACACTTTGGGCAACCTGCGGCAATGTCCCAGCAGAAGCAAGTCAGCACAGTCTGTCATTTTGCGAGAAACAAAAAAAACAGTAAATTTTATTATTGGCAGTGGCAGCAAGTCGATATGATCAACCAACTTTTACCAACTGACCAGACCAGCCGGTGTACAAGAAATGCTTGAAAATCTGTTCGTTTATTACTTCCATTATATTACAGCATAATATTATCGTCGCAATATAACTTTACTGTAAGACAATAATCGTCCCCAAATATTCTTCTCGTGGATAGAAAAATCCAGTTTGTAGTGCCAAGAAGAAAGCTTGAGGAAATTGTACGGAAAGGCAAAGTGAAATAATACACATTTTTCACATACGTCTTTTGCCAGAAAACACGAGCGCTTATAAGAAGTTGAGAAAAACGTTTGCAGAGGAAAGGGGAAAAGAAAGCGGAAGACGAGCAGGCAAGGAAAGATCACCAGCTTTGGTTTGGATCCAGTATAACCTCCGTTTTTTGTTTCCATCACGGCTTCCTCCACGAAAATTCGTCATTCAATGCAATACTACCGGCTCTGGATCTACTCCTGCAACGTGGTTTTGGCTGTTACTTCCACCATTTTCATCATCTTTGCAGCATTTGTGGTTGCTGACTTTCGTCTCACGTTATTAGAGTAAGTTTTCATTATCATATTTAATTTATATGCATTATAGTAACCATTTGTATTCACCCCAATGTCGCACTACTTTTGTTGTTGGAATTTTAAATTTGAAAGGTATTTTCTTTATAGCCTCCTTTTGTTTTCATTCGTTTGCACTGACGTTTCTTGACCTGAATAGCATAGCATATGTCATCGGCATACCAGAGTAGTGGCTTGTTCTTTTAATGAAAGCATCTAAATCCCAACACAACGCATCATAATCTTATTTAGGTGTACATGTTACCGTACTGTTGTGGTCTCGTAGAGAGGAATCCCACAATATTTTCCACCAAATTCCCATTTTCTTTTATGCCTGCATAACGGCACATAATACACAATATCAGGATTATGACAGCAGTAAAGCCACCAAACCCCCTTTTTAAAACTTGAAACATGACATTCAGGACATCACAAAATCACAACGATGAAATGGTTTTGGTAAAACCGTTGTTGTGCTTCACCATGCTTCGGATCAGGACGTACCATGTTTGTGACTGGCAACTAACTACAAGTTTTGCAGATAAATTCCTAAAATATGAACCTTTATATATAGACACGTTGGCTAGGAAATAAAAATATACTTGGGAATAGCCATAAAGCTTTTACTTCTTCAAATAATAGATACGACACTCTTACTTTTCTCATACATATTCTCATCCATAGATAAGCTGTTAAACTAAAGAAAACATAATTAATTCAGTTCACTTTCACTTTTTTCATTTAGAATTTTGCATAATTTTTTAATTTACTTATGGAATGATTGGCAGAAAATAAACCAAATTCCTTTGCATGAAACAGTTAGAGTATAATGTTATGTAATTCATTCGTCATGATCCTTTGTGCATTTATTTAGAGCACCAGAACAGTCATAGATGATTGTCAATGATGAAAGATGTTGTAGGGTTAAATTTCTTCGTAACTTACGATTAGCAGGACCAGAGAGTATATAAATAGAATATGGAACGATCTGTGGCGCAGCGCAGTTTTGCTTTATTTACATACCCCTAGAACCCTTTGTTCATTAAAGTTTTATTGGATACCTGTTTGAATTGTCTCATAATCACATGTAACAATGTCTCTTTCCTATTAAAGCAAGACACCTTAAAATTTAGACTAAACAATGAGTGGAAGCACATGTCCACCTGAAATAATTTTAGGGATATGGCTAACGCAGAGTTAGAATGTTGAACAACCTTGGAATGAAGTTGAGATAGATGTTACCATTTGGCAGCTCTTTTTTAATGGAGTAGAAGATGTAAAATGGCAAAAAATCTAGTTTGAAACATTATAGAGCGTTGGGAATGGAAGTGGCAAGCACGTATATCTGTCATTATCGAATAATGGCTCTTGATTTCGTCCCCAACTTTTTATTTTGAGTTCTTCCAAGAAGTGCTTTTTGACCTACTTCTCTCACAAAAACGTTATTATAGCTGATTTTTGTTCACTCCTTTTCTGATGAGGCGACTACTACAGAACCAACTGCAACTTGAGAAAGACAGAATATGAGTGTACCTTACGCTGTGGTAGTTAGGGATAATCTTTGATCTTGTCCTTGTAGTATTTGTCGCTAGAAGTATATAGTTTTGTCATATTTTGAAGTATTTGTGTAATGTTGGAATATAAGTTGGAAATAAAATGAAACTATCGTGTTTTAGCGAGTGGGATTTTTTTTCTAGAAAAAGACAAATATAAACATGTAAATTTCTATTTCACAGAATTAGTGAATGGAGTACTACTGATTAAAGCCATCTAAACAGTACATAGTAAATGAGAGTAGAGTACAGAGTAACTCTCATTTACTATGTACTGTTTAGATGGCTTTACTACTGATAATTAAGTAAAATCAGTGTAACAATTAGCACCCTATGTAAGCTTGTAATTTAAAAATCCTGTTTTTTCAGATCCGCTTTGCTTTTAGCACTACTGACGTTAAATGTTGTATGTTAATACTTACGTAAATACTTCAAAGTAGTAGTAGCATAATCTGCGTCATGCAGTGTATCAATCGCAATTGAATGCCTTCAGAACGTCATTATTATCGGATCCCTTTGCTATTTTGACGTTTGTCTGTATCTGTCCATTATAAATAAAAAGGAATTCCAGGCCTAACCCTCCGAACGAACCAATTTTTATGCATCGAATCGCATCCATTAATACTGAAGAATACTTAGACGCATAGGTATGAAAAAGATAGCACAAAAAATTGCCGTGTCTCCCGAGATGAAAGAAAAAAAGATAGATTGCTGTTTGGTTTTCCTTCGCTCACTCGTTCACTTACCGTCGTCGTACGGTGTTGTCAGTCAATTCAATGTCTGTAATAATGCTGTATATTTAAGGGCCGTTTGTTGCGTGTGCAAAAACACTGAGTTTACCTCATTCGTCCCTAAGCTATTTCACGTATATGATTTCAGCCTGTGGTTGAATGGAAGGAAAAGTGAGATATTTTTACATTAATGATTTCGGCAGCATAGATATTTGAAGATGTTAAGATTAATAAATTTGCTTTTAGGAATTGCTCAGATATTACAAATGTTACATCTGTAGCTTTCTACTACGTAGCATCTGTATAATACGTATTACCTATTTATATCTGAATTTGTTTTTATTATCATAATAAAGCTACTATGTTTAGAAATTACAATCAGATAGATAACTGTTTCTTTCTACAAAAATTTGAACTTTTTTGCTTTCGAGTTTGATTTTAGATACATGTAACCAGAAGAGCCATTATGACACGGAGAAAGTACTTAACACTAGTTTTCACATCTTCTTGTTCTTAAGAAGTTTCGTATTCTTAGAATTCGTAGCTGCTTTCTCCCTTCCCTATCCCTCTGCGTTTTCTACAATGTAGAAAAATGGTCAAGGATTAATGTTGTTTTAATGTGAAATCAATTTTGTGCTCCTACTTCTTGCTTTCCCTCACACGAGCTCACAAAAAAGATCAAGTCAATACAACTAGCTGATAAATGTCGACGAAAAGTCACGCATGGATTGACTTGGTGTTCCCCATGAATATACTCCATCATCCTGCTGCTAAGGACAAACAAGCAAGGAAAACTGATTGGGACTGCTCCACTTTCAGTTTTTTCCGTAGAAAATTGATTTGTTCTGGGCAAGTCATAAAGAAAGGAAACGGAGAGAAAGGGGTAGAGGCATACAAGAATAATAGTCCCATTTACAAGTGAGCGTACCTTGTGAAACTGGAGGACGCTGTACTTACTATTTCATTATACTTCCTTCCTTACAGTTTACTCTTTTTTCTCAAAGACTTTCACATCACAACACAACCAACCAAGTACTTATAAGATGTGATTCGAAAGTAATTTGTCAGGTAATAGTTGTTGTTCATCTTACATGTGAAGAAAGGGAAAGGGCAGTCCAAAGTAAACTGGTTACTCTGTAGCACAACCACTGAGAAAACTACTGAAATGAGCAACAGCCAGCATGGTTAATGACAGCTGACCATACTTAAGGACAGAGAGGTAACAACAGAGGTGATATCTTACTTTTTTTCAAGCTAAGTAGAGAAGACAGATACGCTTAGTTGGGTCACGTCATTAAGGAAGATTGCTTTTGGTCATTTGACAAAAGCATCTAAGAAAAAAACAGCAGCGGAATAGATTTGCGTGCATGCTGGTATAGTGTGTAGGAACATTATAAGCGCTCATTGTCAGTCGGTGGTGCTTTATATGCTCATGTCGAAATAGATGAGATGAGAGAGTCAGGTCGTTCTGCCTCGTTAACGTCAGCGTCAATCGTGTAAGTGAGTGAAGTACAGAGCACTTCCTACTCTGATGTTACACATTTTTACTTTATCTCATTTCTAGGTAAATTGTATTCCTTCGTAAAATCTTCTATAGTATACGTTATGCCGCAGAGTCTTAAGGCTTATAAGTAGAGAACTAAATTGAGATGAGTCGCATCACAACCTGCGACGCGCTTTGCTAGGAGGCTTCTTCCTCATTCGCTGCCAACCTACTTTAAACATTGCCAAGTAAGAAGAGACAACGATTTCCTTTAATGCTTGCAGGTTTAATGTCCATCACTTTTTATCTCATATCAAAATTTTCTTAGAGAAAGCCACGTCATAATGTCTTCATGCATTTTGGGCTGAAAAATGTGAGCGTAGAAGCTTGAAGATGAAACTCTGTAGTAATTTCGAATTATCTTAGCTGGTTCTTATAAGAGCATATTGTGCGATGATGATAGCTACTGCAGAGGGCAAAGAGAAAGAGAAAACAAGTTTGATTTTCCGTCCGCGATCAATTACGTCGATGTATGGGGACTTATTTTTTATGATTTTTATGTTCAGAGTAAATTGCTCGAGAAGAGTGCATCCCCGATAGTTTATCATTCTGAGCAGGTAATCTGCTGCTATTGTTAGCATTGGGAATAGTATACTTTATGTGTATTTGAAAGATGCTTGGCGAGTGGAACGGATTGATAAAGTCTTAGTAAAGTAAGTAAAAAAATAACAGAATAAAAAATTTGGGCGTTTTTTGACATTTCAGGGGAGTGGAGCTCTACCATCCGACATTCTTCTACGCTTATGGAGCTCTGATCCTTCAATGCGGAGTAGTTCAGACGATAGGCTGCCTCGGAGCACAGCGCTTATCGCACAAGCTTCTCAGTCTCTACTGGACTCTTCTTCTCCTATTGACACTGGGAGACGTTGGAGTGGGTCTCTACTGGGTATTCCATTTGGAAAAGGTGAAAATCAACTTACGACCCTATTTGAGCAGAGAGTTCATAGCGAAATATTCGACAGATGAGACCTTTACTCTGACGTGGAACAAGGTTCAGTCCCAAGAGCGTTGTTGTGGAGTGGATGGCCCCTTTGACTTTGAGCGATTTCCCACGTCCCATCACTCCAAACAGGCAGCATTCTCTGCCAACTCCCACGTAATAGTTGATGTAGAGCAAGGTATTACGTGGGAGTTGGCAGAGAATGCTGCC
>JAQIXX010005351.1:0-14164 GCA_034700605.1 Willowsia nigromaculata | reverse complement strand
CGTATGGCTTGAGATATTCATCGTCATCATCAGAATTTGAGATATCCTTTTTTCTCTTCCTGTTGTCACTACTAGACTCCATTAGACTGGATAGGAATTTAGTTATTTGGGGATTTTTAAGTAGGTCATTCCACGGGAATAGTTGCCTAGCTTGGACTACTTCTGTAGGTGGATTGTTTACGTATAAGTAGACGAGGAGAGTCAAGAGAGCCATGGACGTAACGAAAAATACTGCAACCCATGTTAAAATTTTGTATTCCTTGTAAAATACATCAAAAGACTCCATGATGCCAACTTTCTTTGTTTCGCTGTTTTCAGCAGCTGTCACTGTGTTTTCATCAATTTCCGACAAGGTGTACTGATCAATGTTGTCCGATGCAATTCCAGTTGTATCTGAACCACTGATTTCTTGATTGCCGACTGAAGAATTCTCATTGTTGTTGTCTGCCTGACCGTTGCCAGATAAATCATGCTGGTAGTCTGGGTTGGGATTATCGTAGGGTTTCATCATGGGCTCGTGAGAGAGTGGAGCCGCATTGAGCGTATGTCCCACATAATGAGTTCCACGGTGAGGCATCATCATAAAGCCAGGTCGATTTCCATATCCGTTAACAAAACGAGGGGGTGATGGTAATGGAAATGGATTATGAATTGCAAGCGGCGGTGGTTTAAAGTGCGGAGGACCATAAGGATGACGTATGCCAATCATTTCACTAGCAACCTGACTTTCTCCCACTCCCGCATAATTATGGTAACTAGAGTCATAATAACTGTGAAGATTTGGGCGGAGTTTATTCATTCTTAATGGTGGGCGACTAGATGGTGGTAGTGGGGGCGGGGAGCCGTAGATAATTGCATTATTTAGGGGTAATCCGGGTGGGAAAGGATTCATATATGGTCGGGAACCGGGTGGAGGTGGACCAGACGGTGAGCTAGACTGGAAGACAAAAGTTGTGGGGTATTTTGAAACAAAATCATTTTTTCCGTGCGGATGAGGTTGTCGAAAGACATTAGCTTCAGGTGGGCTGACAACGTTTTTTCCAACAGGAGAATAGTTTTGTGTGAGGGATACTTGTTGCGGAGCAGAAGATAAGGAAAGTTCATTCTTGTTTTTTGGCTGTTGTTGTTGATAGTGGTATTGGGATGGAGCAAGGCCAGTATCAGTTTTCATCCCAAAAGGACTCGGTACAACCTGTGCATGACTAATGCTTTCTTGAACTTGTAGATCTACACCACTATGTTGATCATGATAAGAATCCATTGGATCTCTCTCACTTCGTTGTTTTTCTCGCTGCTGTATTGCAGTACTTGTACCACTCATATTCTTTGTTCCTGGACCCTCATACTTGTCAAATTTGAGATAACCTTGACCCTTATTCATATTTGCTCTTCCTGATGGTGGATTACCTGAGATTGTTGAGGATGAAGTAGAAGATGAAGTGTTAGTTGAAGCTACATTCTTGTGAGTATTGCTGGTAGTAATGCTACTGCTGCTACTGCTCTCTCGATAATCCAGAGAAACCAATGGTTCTGCTCTAACTGCAGGTGGTGGTGACTCATAATCGGGAATCATTGGTGTTCTTAAAACATCCAAAATGTGGAGTCCTCCGGAACTTTCGATTGCATCAGAAGGGCTGTCGCTTTCTTTAATGTCTTCGGGAGAGTCAATTATTGGATTTGGTAGGGAAATGGGTATTGTCCCTTCTGATATTTGATCTTGATCGAATTCCTCTTCTTCCAGACTTTCAATGCTTTTTGGACGATGACGCTTGTCTCCTCCTTTACTCCCTTTCTTGCCCTTATGTCCCTTATTTTTCTTCTTGCTTTTGCTACTGCCTTTTTTAGACTTCTTTGATTTTTTGGCACCTTCCCTTATCGATTGATTTATGGTCTCATAGCTTGGCGAGTATTTACTGCTATCACTAGTAGTGGAGGACGAGCTAGTCTCTGTTTGGTGTTGATTATTATGGTGATATTGTTCTTTACTCATGATTACCTCCCTGGAAGCAGTGGCGAGACTTGTGAGGAAATTAAAGAATGGCTCCAGACTCAATTTTGGCGGATGATAGGACTTCTCCGTTGTCTGGGGCATAAAAGCATACTCGTCATTATCAATTTCCTCTCCACTGCTAGATTCTTGCTCCTTTGAAGCCTTTGTCTTTGAGTATTTACTGAATGACGATGATTTTGAGGAGTTTTTACTCTTCTTTTTCTTCGAAGCCGCTGACTTGGGTCGCTTATAGTAGCTTGAAGTGGCTACTGCATCATTAGTTGTAATCTTTG
This sequence comes from Willowsia nigromaculata, assembly GCA_034700605.1. NCBI lineage: Eukaryota > Metazoa > Arthropoda > Collembola > Entomobryomorpha > Entomobryidae > Willowsia > Willowsia nigromaculata. Next base: position 11,881 of record JAQIXX010005351.1, on the reverse strand, counting down.
TGTAGAATGGCCTGTCTATTGACGCTATGGGGGAAGATGAGAAATCCTTCCGGCTAGCATTTGCCGAGGATGATCTTCTAGAAGTCGACTGAATATTTGCATTGTTTTTATTGTTACTTACTTCCTTAGGTTGAAAGCTATAAATACTACTGCTAATACTACTCCCACTGCTGCTACTTCTATTACTTGCAAAAGCGTTGAAATTCTTATAGTTTATGACCGACGAGGAAAACGAGGATATTGCATCCGATGGGAGGAAAGATGTCATTTGTGTGGTTGATCGGGACGTTGTAGATGTAGGAATAGTATTACTAACTGTTTTTGTATATGAATGCGACACACGAACTGGTGCTGGGTCTGGGTGACCACTTACTACAGTTACGTGAACTACAAATAGAAATAGAGAGAGAGAGATAACTGCAAAATTGTGCCATTGTTTGCGTATTCTATTGTTGTTAGTCATTCTGTGGTCAGCAATCGTCCCGATAGAACTCCTCCATTTATGTTTGATATTCACTTCCTTGGTATACGTTACATCTCCACACAACCTGTCTTCGCATGATGATGTTGATGGAGATGTGATGGAGCTTGCTATAGTCCTATCATCATAGTCGAGCTTTGACCGTAATGGGGCTTTAGAGGGTGTTGCCACTCGTTTCTTCCGGTGTGGCAATGATACATCTCGTTGTAGATGTTCATGCTGGATCAGTCTCTTCGTAATGTTTTCCATGTTTTTGGCAAAGGAGTTTGGTTTTACTGCTTTTGCAGTGATTGTATAAAGTTGTTTCTGCTTTTCACCCTGTCCTTCTTGGTAGCATCGGATATGATACTATGTCGTCATAAACGTTGATTAAGCTTTTAGCAAGTAGCGTCATAGCGTCCTTCCTCCCTCCCAAACGCTTATATGCTGACGTGTGTTTATCAGCAAACTGTTGACGTCTCAATTGTTTTGAGAAGTTGCGTCACACGTCAATATATGATGGTCATCAAAATAAACACTAACGTCTGTCACAGCTTTACTCCTCACCTATACAAATGAATGACAAAATTATGTTTATTTTGAGTACAAACCAATGCCCACAAAGCGCAAAATCAGTATTTTCTTGCAAGCTGTTTAATTTTAGTAAATGCTAAACGTGCACCATATAAAATAGTTGTAAAAAAGTAAGTTGTGCAAATTGTCATCACATGCTACGTGTAAAACTAACATAACAGAATTTGTCATTTATTTGTTAATGGTAGGTGCTCAAGAACAAAATTAACAGTACGTCTTTAGCGTTAAAAAAAGAGGACCGAAACTGTTTTGAGCCTATTATCTTTCAGCTGGATGATTTTGTTCTTTTTCCTAAAAAATTAAGACATTTTAATCCACTTTAAATCTCATTACAGCGAAATTTTATGATTTCTCTCGGCGGACCGTATAAACCGAAACAGTGATCATGCTTTATGCTTTAACTAAACTTTATGCTTCAGTCTTGTCAATTTGTTTGTGCATGTGTGTATTAGGGTGGAGATAAATAAAATGTAAGTTGGTCTTCCTCAATTGTAAAATAGCTCAGATCTCAACTAGACAATTATTTACTGTTGTTTAATATGACAAATTTATGGAACAATTGTGCGGAATTAAATGCACGTAATATTTGTTATGAGAAGTGGATGCATTTGGCATTCACAATCCCTTTGTTAACAACGTTGTCTGCTTGCGTGAATTGTAGGGAAATATAAGCTTACCTATCTAGACCTACGCATCAAATTTCGGGAAGCGACAAAGCGTGGACAGACATGTGAATGGAAAAGTACGTAAAAAATATAGGTAGTCATACATAAGGCCACTTAAACCCTGTTATGACGTCAAGTACATAGTAATAACTTCCATCCACAGGTTGAATTTGAGATTCTCATGTTGCTATTTCTGAAATTACAGGGAATTCAGCATCTAAGATCTAAGGAGCTTTCTAACTTTATTTTATTGTCCGTATCAACCTAATTCCTTTAGATGTTGGGCTTGTATGATCATGATGATATAACGTATCAGTCGCTGAAAAAAGTGGAGGCAAAGGTAACGACGAGGCTGCTAGAGTCATGATATGATGATGCTAAGAGCTAGTTCACAGTTTCTAAATGAATTTAAATAGATTTTTAGGGATTTTTTCTTTATTATAAAATCGTCAAAGCATTCGAATAAGTAATTATACAAGTTAGGAACATCCGCCAGTCTACCATACATAAAAAAACAGAAAACTTAGAACAGTCATCATAAGTAAAAATTAATGAATCTATCTTTCATCGTAAACAACCCTCTTCAGTGATATAATGAAAGTAGGAACCCATACTACCGTGCTAACTCTTTCATTACATTTCGCTTTGCTCTGTTTTGTGTCTGGAGCGATTTAATTGGAATACAATTTTGTTTTGAACGTACGAATGAAAGACGCCTGGCATAATCATTATTAATGAAAAGCCACCTCAAAAAACGAGAGTCAATTTTTACCAGCACCGAATATAAAGAACTCCAATGACAAGAAACCTGTAAGGGCAAAAGGTTTTTGTGCCGTAATACACACTCATTAGTCTCACAATAATTTAATCTTTGAAATACGTGCTTTGCTTTGCCCCTCTTCGTAAATAGAAGATTACTTTCGTTTTACTCATTGCCAGCCGGAAGGAAGCCATTGCTCAGCAAGTAGCATATTCATAACGAATACGAATCATACGATAGGATGTGAGGATGTGACTTTCATTCGAAATGCCATAATTTACAACAACGTCTTTGATTAGAAATAATTTTTTCCTCGAGTCAACAGGCTTGGTAAATATGACTTATTTAGTGGTTTGATATCCCCTAATACATCTCAGAGAAATCAAGATAAAACGTACAAATGTATATAGAAAGGCATTACCCACGTATTACCTATTGGACATTACTTCCTGGTAATGGCTTTAAAAATAATTTACTTGACGGTCTTTTGTAAATGCACGCTATGAAATAGATAGATTAGCTCATGGATGAATGGTGACAAGAGATGCGTCAAGAAACGTGACCTAGTCTCCCACATTCACATTCCCCCTATGAGACAGGTAGATATACCCGATGAAACTTGAAGTGTTTGTGCACTTAAAAATTGATATTTACGCTGTGTCATATTATGAGCTTCATTAGAGAAAACAGCAGTCGACTCGACTCTTCTAAATTTAGCTTAGAAAATTCGCCAATCTCTAACTGAAACAATGCATAATGTATACCCAAGCGAGTATGATGTCCAACGAGACTTTTCATTTATCACGTAGCTGTATAAGTAATAACTACTAACTGTGTTATGTAGGTGAGTACCATAGTTAATGAACTCATTTCTTCCTCATTTATTTTTTATTACAGTTATAGTGAAAATGATAATGAAAATCACTTAGCCTCCGTTGTTGGCTTCCCGGAAACTGATAGGTATACATTGTGAGGAAAGTGAGCAAGTAAGAGCGAATATGGCTCTGCATTCAATAATTTGATCAGACCGGTAATACAATACATTATTACATGTTGCGATGATTTATACTCTATATGACGCAATTTAGCTTGATTTGTAAAATTAATTATCAATATTGTTATGTCAAAGGCGACATTTAAAGTGGAAGAAATACTAAAGCTAGTTTCTAAAGTCAGCGAATGAAATGGAAATTGAATTTTACGGGTTATGTGTTCTTAAAAATATCTTCTTATCGAAATTTTCATAAACATAAAGTACATTTAAGGATTTTCCGCCACACTTGAATTTGTGTGTGAAAGAAAGCTGGGTAGATTTATCATTCATCATCATCATTTATCTACATCTAAATCAATGTATCCCTATGCATAATGAAAAAAGCATTTTTGTGCGTTTATTAGCTCAAGTAATCCTGAAACGACTTTGTTTAAGCTGTGCTCTCTTATAGCAACTTTGTTCGTCAATCTTTTTGGGTGAATGGAATGAAGATAGCAAAAAATTCCCTGGGCACTATCTTGGTTAGTAGGTTACCACTACGCAGGAAAGCACACTCACATAAAAATTCACATGCACACGCATAACACCATGCATATCCACTCCCCATTCGTAATAACTTCACATTTATAACAATGCAAAAAAAGATATAATATCTTCTTAGGTATTCCGCTCAGTCGGCAGTGGTACTCAACTAGCATAAAGGAAGTTACAATTTTTTCATTCTTTCTCACATGTCTTCTGTGAGGAATCAACAAAGTAACTCGCAGCAAAGATGAGCTATGCCATATTAACCATCATCCGATACAATAAATGTGATAATGAACCCTTCATCCCTATATATGTTCCTGTCTTCATGACTTGCCATTAAAATTGGGTGTAGGTGGGTGTAATTGCCACATTTGAACATATTGAACTTTTCGTTTCATTTTCAGATGTGACTAATCTCCCAGAACGGAACAGAGAGAGCCAAAATATTTACTATTATGGTTTCAACTGGGCACATGTGAAAAATTCCAACATTTTACCTAGTCCCTGTTGTTGCAGTTTCATGCTTGCTATTATTAAGGAGCCAAAGGCCTCTTAACTTACATTATGGTTTGCACACTTTTCTTTGTGTATTTATCACATATCCGGCCGCACAGACTATCGGCTATATTCATACTCAATATGAGTATACTTAATAGAAAGCCACATGAGTTGTATGTACTGCCATTCAAGACGATGTTATAGCTGTCATCAATGGACAGTGGACAACTTTAATATGTATGCAAATATTGTAAATGCGCTAACTGGGATATTGCTCATTGTATCCCCCGAAGAAAAATAGGACAGGGTATAAGAAAGATGAAGATGTGTGGTATTGATATGATGTACCTGCATATTGTTTATTACTTTCGGCACAACAATGCGCTCCGAAAAAATTAATGATTAGCTTCGTTCTCATTCTCAGATTTTGCACATGAATAATTCAAAGGAGAGTCGTTATTTTCGGTATCATTTAATGTGATCTCTTCTGTAATATACACGTATACATATTCAAGTCTAAGTATTACGCATTTTATATACTATTACTTTTCCTCGCCTCAATGAACTTGTGATGAATGAGGAAAATGCATACCTACTTAGGTAATATGTTAGGGTGTGATATATAACATCCTCTATTCAATAAAGCAGTGTGAGGCAAATTACTTTTTAAGCTTGATAAGAGATTTACCAGATCCATTTGTCATAACAGGCTTACTTAGATCTTGCATGCGTTATTAGAGACTTCATGTTTCGGTTCAAATTGACTTCACAGTGACAAAATAAATGACACATGGAGCACATAAACCACTTTTAAATCAGATTTCCTTTTCAGTATGAAATTCGTTTTAAAATGAATGAAATTACGCTCACATATCATCAAGTCATGTTTTCTTCAACGTGATATCGTAGTGTTCAGAGAATTCTCCGGTCAGGTTTTGTACATTCGATACACACGCACCGAGCTTTACATATTAATAATGTTCTTTCTTGACTGTTGGGATGTGTTTGTGACTCAGTCAACTGTTGTCTCCTTCATTCAGTACACAGGAAGCAGAGTCATATAATTTACTCTACCCATGTATAACAGATTCACACGGTGGTCAACAAAGAAAAGTGTTACAAACGATTGTTTTAAACTTGCACAAAATATGCATATAAATATGTGTTTGTAGTTTTGGAATATGAGTAGGCAGTAAAATATGAGAGATAAAAGAATCTCTGTAATTTAGCAACACATTTCACTGAGCGTGTTTGAAAACTGAAACTTGTCACGAATGATTATAGTATTATATGTTGATCTTTAGCCCAGTCCGTGGTTTCCGCTCATTCGTATCTGCATTTTGCATCTTTGAATGTTTCAATCTTCAGATAGTGTAATGATTTTGAATTAGGTATATCTTTGAATCTTACTACTACTGCGGTTACATCTTATTTCGAATAAATTAATTAATAACATGTTCTCCCCTAATTGACTTTCAACTTTTCATATAGCCATACTCACATACATCGCTGACTGATATATCTTATCATAATAGGTCAACTAAAAGTTCAATGATTCCAATCGAAAGCATGTGATTGTTGCGTTTTTATTGCATTATGATCAGTGATGTAAGCCAACAAAACAAACACATTCTAATTTTTTCGATGACCTCTCTCGATCCCCTTCTTCAAAAAAAAAAACAATCAACTTTTCAAAGGCGATACTTTCATCACTAATTTTATCAATGCAAGCTTTCACGCTTTTACGTAACATGTAATACAAAACTTTCCGCGTCAATGCCAATAAAACTTAAATACAGTGGTGCACCAATTCTGAATTGATCAAAAATAATTTATGAATTTAACTGCCAATTTAAATTGCATTTCCTCAGGTGTAACGTATGTATATATATGGTAAAGAACTTGAATTGTAATGTAATTCAGCATTATAGTGTTTTGGCAAAGTCATGACACAAGGAAGGAAGTTTTCATAAGGCAGGTCGATGCGAAAAGGTATGTAGGTACCTTCCTAATAACATTATCAACAAACGAAAACGAAACCAGAAGAGATCTCATGTTCGTTTCGTTGTACACCTTTATACACATTACGTGCAAAGTGTGCAAGAATGAGCACTTGCAGATTCTTTTGCACAAGCGGCCGGCAGAAGTAGAAAGTTGTCAAACGTCTGCAGGCTAAACATCATTCTAACCACAACAAAATGTCAGAGGATCATACATGAATTCGTAATATCCAAACTGTGTACTAGCACATTTCTAGAGAAAAGCTCTCATCTCTCCCTTAGTATTCTGTGTGAACAATATGGACACTACTAACAAACTAAGAAGAAAAAAGACCGATCTTAGAAGCTCATGTTATTACTAAATGTAAGTTTGCGTATCATGTATAATGACTTTTAGCACTCGCACTAGCTTAAGCCAAGCATGGCACGCACGAATCATGTTGAATTTTATATGAAAAATTTCTAATGTTTTATGCTAGTTTTACTGATGTTTTCTAAAACTCTTTAATGATCTTCAAACTTGAATGCAAATCTAAACAATAAAAAATCTTGAATTTTAGACGTGATCATGGGAAAACATTTGGCAAACAGATGACAAGGTCATAACATCTTCTTCTTCTTTTTTACATATAAAGGACATTATTCTTCAAGATTTTAACCTTTTGTAAATGATTATGCATATGAGTTGAACTTTTGTGTAAATTCTGATACTGCTAGGTAAAACCGGCATAAATTCACATGTATTTCGAAATGTAGTGCGAAAAATGGTGCGGCTATTTTTGCTGCAAATAAATTATTGTTTCCTCATCTATGTTTTTACTATGCTTCATAAAGAATTGTCGCAACAAGTGATTGAGCAAAAGTATTATTGGATCTATTGAAGAGGCACAAGTTCCGTTTGCATTTCAAAATAATATCCTTGACTGAACATTTCTATCTATCGGTTTTGATTTTAAGGAGACTTTCAAAGATTTTTACAAAATATGAAAAACAGAACTATATAATTTGAGTTATATTGTAAACGCAACAGCGGATTACCATAATTTCTTGCCTATCGAGTTATTACAAATAACGAGGTAAATATACAAGCTCCATATTTTTTAACATGTTTATGGAGTCGATTACCTCAAATAATTTCTTTTTTTACTTCTCTACAATTTGCGATGCACCATTAAAAACAAAACCAAAATAACATCGAATTCAATCATTACCAGACCTACAAATCGTATCATATAGTAAATCTGTAATAACATTGAGTAAATTCTCTCAACCCATCTTGATAACCTGAAAACGAAATCGAGCGATAAGTTATTAAATTAGATTGCTATTGTTGGTGGTGCTGCAGGGAAAAGTAAGGAGATTCACCTTTTGTGAAATCTTGTACGCATTGCTGCAAGGAAAGGAATAATGTTTTCATTCTACTCTACTCCATGTATTTTGTTTGCAGTCAGATAAACATAGAGACAGATCTGTAGGCAACATTATGATCCCAAAAATGTTATGCTCACTCGAAGCAACAGTGATAATTGTTCATGCAAGGAAATATGTAGGTATTTCAAAATGACAATTCGACAACTTACAAACGGATTCGGGAATATTAAGTAGCATTTCAAAACAAGAAACAAACAACGATTATTTAAAATAAATATAAGATATATGAATCATACCCTTAAACGTCCAAAAAAGCTTGCACGAATTTTTTAAAACATCACAATTGTTTGTCATATTTATGTATTGATTTATTTATGTAACCATTTTATAAGCACAACATCACTGTTCCAGCAAGCCACATTTTTTGGCGGATCACAATAATCTCCAGCCATTTTAATCAATATACAAGAATTTCTGCTACATTTTAACTAAAGCACACGATGATTTTTTTCAATCAATCACATTTTGAAACTTTTCTTGTATTTCACTCTTAAGAATGATTATATATTAATCCACTTTATACATCCGTATTATATTAAAATCATGTGGAACTTTTTGTTAAACTGTATTGCTGCTGTTGACACTTCCATTCCAGGTTTTCTGTGACTACTTTTGGCTTTGGTGTATTAGCTTAATCAAGTCAAGCTTCTTTCTTGAAGATTTTTTTCCAATATCACTTTTAATTTCAGAGCACATTGACAATGACAAGAATTAGTAGCCAGCGCACTGTTCTTCAATGGATTTTTTATCCACTAAGCAGCGCCGTCAACACCAATATCATCACTTACCATCACAACAATTAACTAACTAGAGTTCACATAGGCACACAGGTGCTGCACAAGAAACTTTTGATGATGCGTTCGATGATGATCATAGTTAAACTAGTATATGCTAAAATATGAGTTTCATTTTGCCCATACCAATAAAGTGGATGCATAGTAGGAAACGGCATGTACTGCAGTCGTGTAACACTAAACTTTTGATATTGGATGCAAAAATTTCATGTAAGTTTGTTCAGAGTAGACTTTGTTCGTAGACCCTTTACTTGGTAGTAAGGGCACTTGTTGCATTTTGCATTATGGAAGCAGACAAATGTTACAAGCCAACTTTACCTCTAATCATTGTTACTTAAAGTACATATATATGTGTATGTAGGAGTATGCAGAAGTTCTTAAAGAAAGGAAACGCATACGCAATTTCATTTTAAAAGAAGATCAGCGGAGTAAAGCGAGAATCGCAAGTAAAGTAGCAGCACGTGTGAAATAGGTTGTATCCATTGCGAAGCGAGGGAGAGAGAAAAAGCAGCATCTTTGTGTACCTCGAATACGTGTTCTCTTACCTTAATCAGCATATTATAGTAGTCTTGCAATGCAACAGCAGCAAAATGTGATTTTTTGCATTAAGCTGACACAGAGTGAATGAAAGGAACAATAAGCATGCATTTATATGTTCTTATCAAAATTTTTAAAAAAAACCAGAATATGCTTTCTTACTTGATTTTGTGAATGGTAAGCAAAATTTACATTAACGTTGAACATTATACGTACACCTGTACAGAATTAAGGAATCAGCGTCTGCATTGTTTAAACGCTTTCTTTAGATACGCCAACTAACTGAAGCTGATTGTCACTGTTATATTAAATGCCATGCCGTTATTTACATTATATTGTAAATACAATAACATGAATGAGTTGATGGGATGCAGTTGTGTGTAGTAAAAAGCATAATAATTCTTTCGGCTATTGGGCAGCTTCAGTAATTTGTAGATTTTGTTAATACAGGTTTTTCTTTTGTATCGTGGAAAGTTCCATTGCTATAACTGTTGACTGTATTATCTCCAAAGGCATATCATACTTTGTAGTTAATATGGTATGCTACATTATTGTACGTAAATTTATGGTTTTCTGTAGTACAAAGTTTAGGTTTATTGATGGTTTGAGTGCACGATGACTATGTTGCCCTTTAAATTTTCCTTCCGTCTGATAGCAACAATGATTAAACAGTCATAATCCATCTACAAATTTTAAGCACGCACGCTGATGCGTATATTTTTTAAGGTTGATCTTGCTTAGAGTAGAAAAGGAGACAAACCTGCTTCAAAAATACTGCACGCATTAGAGTATTGGTTTGTGTTGTTTAAGAAATAGACACTTTGGCGTACTCTGAGTTCTTTATCAATTTCAGACAGGTTTTATAGAGTTTTAATGTATGAATCACACATATAATGCCAGTTATGACACGCATATCAATTTTTTTATAGCTAAAGGCTTCCTTTATTTCCTCCTCCTACAACACTGACAAATAAAAAATTGGGTCTTTATGTTGGGGATATGCAATGTTAAATTATCGTTGATCCAATTTCATATTTTTAGGGGTTAAATGATGCTCTTGATTTATTTTTATCTTTAGATTACCTAAATACACCTACGGTTTCACTCTAGTGCTGAAGAGAATTTCAAATTATAAATAGATTAATTATTCAATGTCAGATAGTAAAGTAGAATTCATATCATAACTTACAACATATCACTTATGATCTTACAAGTTGAATCATTGTTTCAGACTGCAAGCATTTACATATTATGCGTTACTGCACACAAAAACATAAATCAAGTTTAAAGTTAGCCTTCTGCTTTCCAATGCACTGATCAAAAGAAATCGCGAATATATATTACAGCATCTTATTCTCTGTGCTTTAAGATTATCCACATAGTCTACATAATACTATTTATTTAAATATTATCATAATTACATACCCACCCTTCATTTAGAGTGAGAGAACAATTTTCTCAAAATTGTATACCTACCGCCGGTTTTCTGTGTATTTAACTTGCATCTCGTTTTATACTTCATATGAAATCTCTTATGGGGCGGGTAATAAAGTCAGTTCAAGCACAAAAAATGGATTAAATAATAACTTTCTTTAAATTTACAACAGACTTAACGCTTGGAAGGGCATCCCTTAAAACAAAAAGTATAGCTTAAAGTAAAGAACACGTGAATTTCTTTCGAGTTCATTTGAACATCGCACAAAACTAACTTCAGTTACGTGACCATGCAGTTAGTGATTTTTTTTGCTAACAAGTTGCAGTTGATATTAAACAGGCCACAGAATACCTGAAGCTTCATAGAGGATGAATGTGCAAGTAAAAGATGAAAGACAGAAAATGATGAATGCGATGCCATACATTCTTGCAATTATACACACATTATAAGATTATATCTATATTCTACGTTAAATCACAGTTTATCATATATGTGCTTTCAAAAGCATGTACATTCTTCTTTATACTTGTAGTATAAGTAATGCGTTTTACCACTACACTTGCCATTCTTAATAATCAACATAATTTAGTTTATCTCGGTCAGACTGAACAATAAAAGCAAGTAGTTTGCCGGCCTCCTGGTTGTTGGGAGTGCAAAAATTCGTTTATGCATCTGCCATGAAAATGACTAATAGCTATATAGCTGTTAGAATACACATATACGCATCATAATTACTGAAAAAGTTATAAGCATCTAAACATTGTAAGTAACTTGTATGGGTGAAACGAATAAAATAGCATAAAAGTATGTTTTAAGTCTTCCTCTACAAAATTCAAAATTGTTACCGCAGTAGAAGCTATGAAGTTGTAGGTGACAGAAAAGAAGTGCTGTCGTGTTAAGAATGAGTGTTGTTACAGCTTCATACCGTGAGAAAGCTCATAATCTCAGGTCCAAATGTTTTTTGTCATATGATACGCAATTTTACTTTATAATTTAAAAATTGTTGATTTATATCACGATGCATGTGGGTTATTATATGACAAATGTGACATGTAAGCATACATAAAGGATTCAGAGGAATAATATGCATACTATAAAACATAAAGTGTATGCGGACATGGAAATTCTTACAAATGGCTCGGGAGCACGAAGTTTGCCATCCCTGGTCAAGTTGAAAAATCCCTG
>JAQIXX010005350.1:0-14164 GCA_034700605.1 Willowsia nigromaculata | reverse complement strand
GCTCCGGTTCATCCTCATCATGTGCCAATTTCTGTGGAAAAAATGCCGATTGTGTTCAACGAAATAATACCGTTACCTGTCGCTGCAGACAAGGCTTTACTGGACCTGGTTCTGACCCGTACACTGAATGTCATCCGAGTCGCAATCCATGCCATAAATGTGGTCCTAACAGTGTCTGCCGTGTGATGGGCGATGGTTCTCCAGCTTGTGAAGTGAGTAAAACACTTGTTTCTTGAGTTGAAAAACTCTTAATTAAATGGCTGAAAGTAAGCACCGGTCTCTTAACATATTGTATTTTTTTTTCAGTGCCAACCGGGGAAGTTAGGTTCGCCTCCGAATTGCAGGGACAATCTTTGCAGATACAACAACGACTGCCCTGCAGACCAAGCTTGTCACAGACGAACCTGTATTGATCCCTGTACGCGCGCGAAATGCGGCCAACATTCTTCATGTAAAGGAATCAATCATTTTGCTGTGTGCGCTTGTCCTCATGACCCGGACAAGGATCCCCTCGAAGATGGGGGCTGCCCACCACCACCAAATAACTCTCGGAGACCGCACCCTGGTTTTTTTCCTCCCACACGATTTTTTATTTAAAGGTTTTAAGTAATTTTCACATGTGTGTAAAATATTATGTTTGAAAGCAATTGAATGGTAGTAGAGGTTTCTTTTGAATTTAATACCTAGTTGTGGGAATTTTTGTAAATTAATTATGAAGAGCGTGAATAGTCGGTGTGATATGTTATTTATTTATAAGCATAAAATTAATCAACATAGTTAATTTCGAATAAATGAGAGGGGTAACATGAATCAAATTGTGTTATTAGCAAATTATTATTGCTGTCCAACCAAACCTGCTCGAAACATTTATCCCTAAAGAGCATCATTGATCATAGATTTCACGAATATTGCATCACGTTTGCGTTTAAAGATTTCATTATGCCAGCAGTAGTTCTAAAGATCTCATCAAAGTTAATACTTCTCCACCAGAGAAAACATGAGAAGTGGAGAATCTCAACTTCTCCATAATTTTGTTTGGGCTTGGCTTGGCTTGGCCTTTTCTTTGTGTATGTATTATGTATGTCTAATGTCTGCTATAAGTAAGTATGGTATTGTATGTATCTATGAGTTGTCCTTCGATGGGGCTGTATCATCATGTCAGTTCCTTGCAAAATCTACTTTTTATGGTTTCAACGAAAATTGAAATATTTATAAAAAGCCCATATTTAAATCCATGAAGTACAATTAAATTCGATTTGGTAAGATTTTTTTCTGGTTAAAAAATAATTTTAGGGAACGGAATAAGTAAACAGCCCCTTTCTCAATATTTACTCATACTCTCGTATAGCAGGTAGGTGTGGGTGTGTGATGTATCATCTGTTCTATAATTCTCAGATAAACGTGTGTATTGGCTCCATAAGTAAATTAAGAAGAGAGATGATAGTACAAAACACCTGCATTTAAATGAGGTACAATTAGCGGATAAGACAACAATAATTATTGTTAAATCAAATCTAAGTTGAAAAAGATACTGAAAAATACTCCAGAAGGTGAGAAGTGTGTAATATTGAAAACTGTGGTGATCGAAACGTGCTAGGTGGACTGGACTTGATTTTGTGCTTTGAAAATTGCAGTTGATTTCTGTCAATCACAAAAATGGGTGCGTCATTCCTTCCTGTGATGATTTTTACTGTATTGTGGGGCGGTGTCGGTATTGTACTGCCATTCCTGGTTCCAAAGGGACCTAACAGGGGGTAAGCATCAAATCTATTTTTATATTATTTTGAATTCTAATTGGCAATTTCTCATTATTATTAGAGCTGATTCTAAAATTATGCCACTCCTGCACTCTCTTCTGTACTAGGTGGTTAGTGATTGCTTTAAAAATGTTGTGAACATTATGATAATTAACTTGTATTTTTTAAATGTTTTACAGGGTTGTGCAAGTAGTTCTTATGTTAACGGGCGCGACGTGTTGGCTATTGTGAGTGATCAAATGTTAAATTTGATGTGTGTACTTACGCAAAGCTTAATGATTAATTTATTTATGTTCCAGTTGGTTATGCTGTTATATGGCACAGATGAATCCTTTAATTGGACCTATTATCAGTTGGAAGACAGCTCTAGTCATGCAGCAAGAATGGGTAAAATTTTGAAAACTGGCTTATCGTTTTAAAAAGAACATTTTCTCATTTGTGCACTAAAACAAACGTAATATTTTTTATTTCATTTCTTGCAGGGAATGGGTCCGGAACCATCATCGGAGTAGAAATTTCAGTAGCCGAGATATCATGTTTAATTTTATGTACGTGTCTAGTATAATAGTTTAGATGCTTAGTTCATTGTCGAAAATATGTAGTAGATTAAAGTTATTAAGATTTCCCTGAGAATACAAAAGTTGATGTCACATTCAAATTCAACCAACATCAGTTACATCGTTAACATTTCAATCCAAAAATCGGTGGCAGCCTCTCGCTCAGTTATCATCACTAATCACACGAAGTTCCAAAATGCGATCAGGGTGAATTCGGCCAATCTCAGCGTATTTTTCCAGCAATGATTTCAGCTTCTCCTGTTCAGCCTCTTGAGCACGAACTTTCTCCAAGTTTATCTTAAAAGTTCCCTTAATTTTTGACATTTGCTTCACCTTCCGTTCGCGTTGATTATTCTGTATATTTATTTGTTTTTTCTGAATTCCCTCCTGAACGTGCGGCTGCCTCAAGTGTTCCTCGAACTGAACAATTTTAAATACACAATTACTATGTTAATTATTCATAGTTTCAATTTCAATTAGCGCATTTCTTTTGTTAAACTGTGATTATTTGTATAAAAGTTATTTTTGTGATTATAATGTGCAAAATACGAACTTCTTTCTCTGAAGGGGAAATCAACTTAACAATATAAATTTCGTCAACCATCCATAGAACCTTTATTTTGATTTTCAAGCCAGGAAGTAGCAAATATTTCCATTTTTCATCGTCGCTGTCGTCATATTGTATAAAATCTGTCAAAGATCAATTGAAACGTGTAATAAAAGTGATTTATGTAAGTTTCCCAGTATATATCGATTGAATAATATCATTAATGTTTAGTTGCGATTTTTTAACAATGGCGATGACCATTCATTCATACCTTCTAGAACAAGACTAAGAAACATGGACGTCTGACAGTCAATCATGAATCGATGAGGCATTCTGTACACATTCTGCTTAGGAACTAAAGTCGTTTTTCCCAAATCAACTAAGAACATTCTGGGAAAGAATACAAATTATGGATGATTGAATGGAAAGTTCAGGATAAATTCACGTCATATATAAATGAAAGAACTTTGAATAGCAGGATTAGCTTGCTTACTCGTATACTATTGCGGAGGTATTCTGACTGCCATCTTCGTTTTTTACAAGCAGCGAGTTTGTATCTGAAGCGCACGCTGCACGAAACCATTTTCCAGCATAATTGTTATAATCACGTTTGAAAATATCCAGTCGCCCTTCATCGATATATTCAGGCAACCATTTTTCTTGAATTCGTTCCATCGAAAAGTAAACTTCCTCCCATTTTGGCCACTTTACAATACACATCTATCGAAAATCATCACAGAAAGTTTTTCAATCAAGTATTACCATTTCAAACCAACGCCAATTTCGTTCTATGATGATGATGGAAAATAAGCTACATATCACACTAAGTAAGTACCTCATCAAATTCTGGGACAAAGCCGTCCTGTAACATACGCATCTGCTTACTGCTCCTAGATTCGATCCAGTGATTTAAATTGTCACTTATGCGGTCCCTACTTGTGTCGAAGGGGTCACCGAAGGGTCTTGCAGTAATGCTAGCTAAGGACTTAAAACTAGTTATTTCTACGTCTATGACATCTTTCATGAGCGATGACTGAATGCAGAGCAAATCCTGAATTTTGTATTGGAAATCGGCGTTATCTAATTTAAAAACGTAGTCATTCGGCAGATTCCTTTCCAAAAAGTTTTCCTGCATAGCTGTTTCGATTATTTCCTTCGTTTCTCTCAAATTCGGACTTATTGACAAAAAGTATGCTAGTTCGTTCTGCTCTTCAGGAGTCAGAGGTGTCCAATCTCCTACAAGAGAAATGCCAAAAAGAAATTCAGATAATTCGAGTAAAACGATTTAACGAATATATATATATTTTTTATTTCTCTCGCATCACTTTCATACTGCACACATTCAATTCTTACAGTAAAACAACAACTCAGTCTAGTTCTATTACAAATCAATAATTAGTAATAACAACGAAGGTAACAATACGTATGAAACATTCAATTACTGAAAACGCATACCACACATGTATGGTAATAAGAAATAAGTCAATTACAACGTTTAGAATGACAGTAAATATTAAATTGCTTAAGTCTATCCGAAACAAGCACCCAAGTACAAACAAACACTACTATTTTCTAAGTTAACTCTTCAAATACAATTAACAACACCCCACTTTGGTACTAATTGAGTCAATCGTCGTGAACATTGCAGTACACTGAGTTAATGAATAATATGTACTGAAAATAGTAACTAACAATGGCTTCCTCGCATAACTGCAGATTCAAATTCTTGATAACTAAAGCTAACAAATATGTAATCAAGTTTTAATTACGTGAAGCTTTACTAATAAAGGAAGTGATCTTTTCATTGAGTGTGGTATCCTTTTCCATATCCCACATGCGCACTTCGTAGCTCTCAGCATCTCCTGGAATTGGAGTAGGTCCTTTCTTACTCTAGATAATTTAAAAAATAAGGGAATTTTAATTATAAGAGTTAATTACAGGTCAAAAGCCTTTATAATATTGTGTTTTACTATTTCAATATGAACATAAATCATACCATGTCAAGAATGAATGGTCCATCGTACACCAATTGCTCCGTTGCCTCATCAAGTGTTAGGGCAGGGCTCACCTCAATATTCGGGAGTCGAAGGCGCACAATCATCCCGTAGACTGGCTCCTAATTTTTAAAATGAAAATCAAATAGGTGTAAATATTTTAATTCCAATGAAGGATAGATACTGATTGAGTTTTGAAACTAAACTAACGCATACCTTCATCAACTCAGGTGTGATTGGATATACTTCATTAAACTTGCACTTCTTCTTGTCACCGAAATCGACGAATACCAATTCACACACATCGCCTGCAACTTTAACTACCCTGGCGCGATAAAATTCACCTTCATATTCCCCAATCACGATTTCATCCTGAGCTGGTGGCTTCTTCAGAGTTGAAGCTGTAAATCAATAATAATGAGTCACAATTTACAAATTAAATTAAATAGATTTGCAAACTGGAACAGTATACTGAGAATAGGGTCAAGTTAATGAATTTATTATGTTTCTCTAGTAGGTATCTCTGAAAACTTACCAGAATTGGCATACGCCTTAACTGCTTCCTGTAGAGTTATTACGGCTTGTTCATCAGCTTCAGCGCTAACTGTGAATGACACCGGGCTCCAAACAAACGTCACTGTAACGGACGCATCAGGTTTCAGCAGACTTCCAGAGTACTTCATACTAGACCAGACAGGGCGACTTGGCACTGCAGGTTTCACAACAGGAACTGGCGCAGGTTGTTCCACCTTTTCTACTGGAATCGTGATGGGTGCGGGTTTCGGGACTTCCCGTTTCTTCGGAACGCAATCAGTGGTGTCAACAGTACGAACCGAAGCAGCAGCAGGTTTCTCCACACTGCTGATTGGAGCAGGAGCAGCGACAGTCTTCGGTTTCTCAACATTACTTACGGAGGTAACTGGACCTGATTCGAAATTTCCATTTCCAAAGGCAGATGCCCTAAAAACATTTAAAAAACGTTGTGTCAATTAATTTCAAGCACCCAATCCAGCTTAAGGATCAACTTATCTTAAACACAATTTGACAGATAAATGAGGAAAAATATATTGCACAGATTTAATTTATTAATCAACTTACGTCAAAATTGATGGTACGTTAACGGGGGTTGGGGCTGGCATCAGGAAGTTTGACCGGAGGATAGCATTCGATGTCTGGGTGGGCGTCGGAGACTTTTCATGGCAGCCGCCAATACAAAATAGCGCTCCGGTAACCTTATGTTGGAACCCAAATACGTTGGAACAGCAGGAACATTCCAGCACTCTATACTCCTTCAGGAACGCGATTAACTGTAAGAGAACAATGAGTAATCAGTTTTTGAATTAGCATATTTCCTTTCATTTCATCCATTGTAGATGATGTAACACAACTGCACATTAAATGCCACAAAGAATTTTAAAATACATTAAAAATTCCACCAATAATATAAATCTTACCCTTGCGGACTCGGGCATGGCGAAAGAACTCATCGTGGGCATTAGTGAGGATGGTGGGACCATTACCATTACAATAAAGACAGTAACTTTTCAAACTGAGATTCCAACTCTCAAAATTAACAGCACAAAAGTCAAGTTACTGGTGGTTTTTTGTCAAAAGAACGCTTCAATCTCGGTTACTCCAACTTTAAACGTAACTGTACAAATTAATTCGTCAATTGACAATTAAAAGAAAACTTGGTCAACGAAATTTTAATTGAGATTGTTCAGATAGCTGTGACTAGAATGATTAACAGAAATTAGGAAACAATGTCCAACGACTGACTTGTCGAATGAAGAGCCCAAATACTGAAAGTCAGAGTAAAGCGAAGAGAGCTAAAACTGCTGCGATACTGACCTCAAATACGAAAGGAGCAGAGTAAGTCAAAAGTGGCAGCGAAGTGCAGTTGGAATTGGAACTCGAGTAAAGAAATCAATCAGAAGAATGCAGCACAATGTTTTCATTTGCATTGCATAAATGTATTTTTTCCCTCTCGTCGCAATCACAGTCGTCGAAGAATGTATGAAGCAGAAGCCGACATGAGAACAGCAGGCAAGACAAGAACGGACAGGTAACAAAACGCGGAAGAAGGATCGAGCAAAGCAAAAGCAAACCCAACTAACACAACGTGGAAATGAAAAATGCTGAATTGAAGCAGGCAGGCTCGGATAAAATTAAGAATGCAGCAGTATGAATGAAAAGCCAAGGGCTTTAGCAATTTGCATGAAGGCACAGTAAACGTGTGTGGTCTTTTCGATAATTTCGATGCAGTTTGTTGTCACTATTGGTCGTCGTGAGTGGCGGGCGGATGGATGCAATGCATCAATCAATATGTATGGATGGATGGAGCAAATAGTTTTGTTCGTTGGCTTTTTGTGGAATGATTGATGAGATGAATGATGTCGCATCGTTGGATGGATGGAGCATTTACATTTAGAATAGATGGTTTTGAGTCAAAAGTTTTGACGGATTTTGATAAGATATGTCGGTAAAAGCTCAATTATTTATGCAAATTTTTTAGAGGAATGCTACTGATCTTTTGTCGGAAAGGATGAAAGGACGCTTCTTCTGTTGGATACTGCCTTTCATTCTTGTGAATAGTCCATGCAGGAGGTTATACAATGAAAAATGCAGTGCTTTCGAAAAGGAAGCCAAGAGAGTAGGTACATGATAACGCGACGATTAATGTGGTAGTACTGTAGGTTAATGAATTGCTTTCGGCTTATAATATACTAACAGCTAGTACGAAAGCTTATCGTCTTAAATAAATTTGCATAGCATGGGTTGATGGGTAGTAGTAATGAGCATCTAATGTAATTTTCACTTGAAAATGAACTGCGTGCAAAATTATCGTTTCAGAGTGCATGCACAAAAGTTTAATGTATGTACATATAATAGTCAGTCAAGTTAGTATAACTAGCATTAAATCATTAAAATTACAGCAAAGTACTTATATATTGCAACAAATTAAAATAGTCCAGCTTGAAGTTGCTGAACAACATCTAGTCCTCTAATTCTGGCCATGTTTCTGTCAATTGAACGAAACGTGTCGACAATGGTACTTGGGTAGCTTTCAGGCGACTTCACAGTTATATTATGAAACATCTTTATAAATTCAGTGAATGTCAGGGCACCCTTCGCACCCGTATCTGCACTCTTAAATACTTGCAATCTTTCTTCCTCAGGCGTTTTATCGTTAAAGTCAAGAAGCATGATATTCCTTTAAGTGACATATCATAATATGAATATCATATCATATTATCATATCATATCTCGATTCACTCATAACGTATTCTATAAACCATTTCAATCTATAAATTATTGTTAATTGACGAGACATACATTTCATCCCAATCAATCAGATCATCCCCAGTTGAGTCAAATACGTGAAAAGTGCCTTCCAAATGGCCAAGAAAACTTTCATTCCAAGGTGCGAGTTGACCCCAATCAATATCCTTTGCTTTCATCTTATTCTCAGCGAATTCCTTCCTTGCCATTATAAGCCTTTCAAATGCTCCCTTTGTCTTTTCAGAGTAGTTGCATGCGGCTTCCACCAAGTCCATTGCATTCTCATATTCCTCATCACTCTCCTCCATTAAATCGCCTATAATTAAGCCATAAGATGAACATTTCAAATCGACATGCTTAAAAGAATGAACTGAAGAGCAAACCAACTCCTGACTGCTCTGACGCATTCATATAAATAGTAAGGCTTTATGAAGCTATTATGCCATTTGGCTTGAAATGAAAAATTAGCATTTCAAGAGCTGAAGCTTTTTCTCGAAGAAGAAGTTATGAAAATGGTGGAAACCTGCTGCATTGAAATCTTCAGCTCTACAAAACGAAATAGGATCTCCACGGACAATTGTGAGAGTGAATACTCCCTGCAAGTATCCATATACTGCGTCCCAAACCCTTTGAAAGTATCCTCCAACAGCGGCTTTGAATTTTTGCCATCGAGTTGGTTTAGGTATACGGGACGCTTTGGATCGACGCGTTTTCCTTGGTAGATGGAACTTGGGCGTGTCATCTTCCACTGACTGCATCCTCTTCAGATCTTCAGTCTGTATGGAGAGTGATATCTCATCTTGCAAATCATCATTTGGGTCATTCTCATTCATGGAGACCCTCTTGTTGGTGGAGATTTTTTCATTAATGGAGATTACTTTCTCCTTGTCGGCCATTTTCACTCAAATTCCTGGGATTCCAGGTTGGTGCGTCTGCACAGTAATCACTTATTCTTTATCTTTAGCCTTGTTACGGTGGATGACGGGTGGTGATGCAAAACTAATGTTTTTGGGGTAATGAGAGAACAGGCTAATAGCAGAAATTGACAAAACTCTTGTACCTCTCGGTACTATCACAATGGATTTTTTGGTTGATGGATGGAAAATTGTAATCAATTATTCCTAATTTGAATGAAGTGAGTTTGAAGCTTGCAGCTTCATGCAAATTTCATAGAAACGAAATATGTTTTTGTTCACTCGAGCTTTAGTTGGTTACTTGAACCGCATATGTGAACCAATTTTGTTTTCTGAATTCCGCATGCCCATCCAAATGACGGGAACTGCATAAATGCATGAATATTATCAATAAATGGAATTTTATGAGCTTAGTTGGTTAATGGGATTCCAATGCTATGAACTTAAAGAAAAGGAGCAGAGATGTATTACTAATTCGACACAAGGGACCACTTTTATTAAAAGATGTTAAATTTTTTTGCGGTATATCATGCTTATAAAGTATTGTAGTCCTAATATACCTGTTCTTATTCTGTTAATATTTACTAAACTAATTTTATACTATATTGTACATTTTGCTTTTATCTTTAGAAGAATTACTTTTACTTGAAGTTTCATAAAAATCCACAGCTAGCAACAACTTATACTATGAATCTACAATAACTTATCGTAATTATTTATATCATCACACTTCGAAAAAATATCCATTAAAATACATACCTATAAGATATTGTAAGATGCATATTTTTGTCATGTCCATAAATAGCGTCATCATATCAAAAAGACATCTCTAATTTTACTCTGTAAACGCATGAGTTATTTTAAGCTAAATAGTTTTTCATATACTATAATCATAATCAACATATAAATATATTTACACACCTTAATCAATAAATGCTTTTTTACACCAAATATGTACTGTACGCCAATAAGTTTAATATTATTATACACAAAACGTTATCAACAATAATCTCAAACTTATAAAAAAAACCCAACTTCACCCTAAGATATTATTCGTTAATTGATATTTACGCAATGTATTATTTTTTAAAGAGAGAGTAATTAAGTAGAGATCATAAGGTAACATCAAGATTAGTATGTGTCACTCGAGATGCAATTAAGTCTGGGCAATCATGAAACAAAAAATAATGTGCTTAGTACGAGCAAGGTTTTGACAATTACATTAGCAGTTATTTATAGATACATAATTATTAATTATCGTTAGTTTGTGCTTTATATAGCTTGCTAGAAATTAATGGACACATTCCCTGGTCTATTTACACCATCTTATAACTCTACACTTAAAATTTTTTAAGCTGTCTTAATTTTTTAGGAATATTATTTGAAATTTGATATGAACAAAGATACTCATACAATTACAAAGAAAATTAATTTACTCACACACTTCAAAACGGTGGGAGAAACGTAGCAAAAATTATATTTTGAACGCATTCAGTGGTATATAGTAGTGTGTTAGGAATAGTTGACTATTACAATTTACAATCAGTAGATTAAATATTATGACATTACGCATCACTATTTGCATTGACGATCCGCTCAATAGTCGTAATCTTAAAAGGTATTTGTCCTTGTCTAGTTCTTATAAATATCTGACTTCTTACAGCTAAATGAAGAATGATCCTAAATAATTAATATATTTACATACATTTTTATACCGGCATATATGATAAATAGATGAGATGACAAAGTATGTACAAATTACATTAAACAATTTCAGTCTTTTCGAAAAATATATAATATGTGATGTGTAGTAAGTTTTGTTTCGATTTGATATATAAAATGTTCCTACATAGAACGTTAAACCGACTTTCTTTTAAACGTCAATATATTTGCGTTCGAAGTAGCTGTTTGCAAGTTTACCGTCTAGTCACTTAGCTTTATGGAAAAAAGTACGTTACCGTTTAAAAATCACAAGCTGCTCTGCTTGTCAAACTGTTGAAGCTTCTTTTTTCTAAATGAACGGAGCCAGCGCAAGAAATAATGCATAAACTCACACAAAGACATGAATTCAATGAAATGCTCATTCATTTACGTATAATAACAATGGCCTATTATAGAACCGAGATTTTTAGTAGTTCTCATGAGTTTTTTTTGAGCTGCTACATGTTTCTCTACACAATAATGGAGTATGGATCTTTCGTTGAAATTTACTATAAGACTACATAATTTTCTATTGAACTACTAGACACAGATACACACAAATACTTGAATAGTTTCTTGAGTCACTTCTTTTGTGCCTTTCTACTAGAACAATGGAAAAACATTGAAGACTACCCATCCCTGATCATTTTACTCTACGTAGATCCCGTACAAGGTTAGCAGCAGCAACGATCTAAATATGGCTCCTCCTAAAATGAGTTTTAACCTCTAACAGTAGACTTAAGCAATGTAGTAGTATGTATTGTAATTTGTAATTTACGAATGATGAAAGGCAGTTCACACAGCATAAATATTTTGAAGTGGTGATGTATGATGATGACTTTTGATAGCGTAGAGAAGTGGTAGCAAGGAAGTATAAAACGGTTAATTTGTTTATGGATATTGGTCATACGCCAAATACTCCAGTATAGCACGGTAACAAAATTCATATTGGTCCTGAAACAGAAGAATAAAGAATTTGCATTTTACATTGAGTAAAACTCGAGGTTGACAACACGTAAAAAATATATGTAATAGTGATTTAAAAAACAGTACCTCTGATTGCACCATTCCCGGTCGCTCTGTTCTAAGAATTCTAACTGTTTGGAATAGATCAACAATGTCTTCGTTCTGTACTCTCGCTAGGACTATGCTGAGGGCTATGAAGACGCCTGTTCTTCCTACACCTGCACTGCAGTGTACTGTGATGGGTCCTTCCTGCCCAAACTGCTCCTTTGTCTTATGTACTTGTCCAATGAAATCCACAAAACCTTCCGCGGATTTTGGGACTCCTTGCTCAGGCCACTCAGCAAACTGGAATTGACGGATTGTTCTCGACTGGCCGTCCCTAGCGTCAGTAATCTGTACAAAATCAGGGTAAATATCCATTGTCACTATTGTCAATATCCCGCCAGTAAAGAACAAAAACGCAAAATCTTGCATTTTTTAATGATTACCTACCTTAAATTCTCTAAGCGTATATTGTGATAAGTTATACTCTGCTATAGGATCAACTACGAAGCATTGATAACGTTGAGATCTATCGTTTGGCCAATACATACAGCACTTTTCCTGAAATGAAAGTAAAACACAAATGCATATATGATCATTTTCACATATATGATCATTAAAACGACAATTTTCGGGACAACGATTTTCTCACCTTGCCCATTTCTCGAGGTTTTGTTAACATCACTATGATTGTGGAATTGTGCTCCCAAATCATTCGCCAGAAATCGTCGACTGTGTCTGGAAGTGGCCCTTGGGTAGCCATATATGCACATCTGTAAATGCAATTTCAAAAATATAATGATACTTCTTTTCTCATACAAACGTTAGATAATATCCTGGTTTGATAAGATACATACCTATCTTTGTACCCATCAACATACGAAGCGTTAATATAATCAGAGCCGTCAACTCCTCTAATAGGAGCAAGACAAACTCTTGTATTTTCATATGGAAGGATGTTCACAAGGCGGTTTTTCTTCTGATTAATTGGGAGGTTAGCTGTTGTAAACCGCCCCGAGTCTATCTTCATATTTAAGAGTTTCTGTAAAATCGCAAAAAATGCATGATAATACATGTGCTAATTATTCCAATCCAAAGATGAGATGAACGTCAATGGGGTAATATTACTAGCTTTACTAGTAAATACTCTACCTTAAATTCTACATCAATGCCCTTAAAATTCTCTCCAGGGAGTGGGGTAGTTAGCATTTCTACATGTGCTTGAAGTTTATCTACTGGAATTTCTGTATTACCACATATAACAGCTTCCAAAATTGCGTCATAAATAAATATATACTGATCCTCAGTTTGAACCTAGGAGAAAAATAGACAAAACATTTGATTAAGCCATTTCACATTATCCATTTGGGCTTTTGGGGCTTGTTGATACGAGTATACTAGTATTTGCACAGCAGTGTCGTACCATGTAGTTTCTTTGAGCTCTTAAACAAGTAACGTGACCATAAATATCAATGGAATTATCATATTTCATCCTCTCCAACATTGAGTCAATCACAACGAAGCAACCAGTACGCCCAACGCCAGCACTGCAGTGCACAATCATGGGACCACAGTCTGGAGGATTTAGCAGTTTCACGCGTTTCAAAAACATTAGGAATGGTGCAGGATGATCTGGAACACCATGATCCGGCCATGCAGTGAACTGCAACTGCTTGATCTCTCGGGTTTGCTGCATCCCAGGCTGTAGTATCATGCAAATAAAATGACAAGGACAAATGAAACATAATCTGAAACAAAGATTTCAATCTGACTTGAAAACAAATCAACTCTGTAAAACTTACAGCACTTTTCCGAACTAAAAAGCTACGTATACAGTAGAACGCTAATTCCTGGACTTCACGAAGAGTAACTGTAATATCTCCATAAGTTTCAGATCCCCGGGATGGCCAGTACTGATCACATTTTACACGAGCCCTTTCTTCCAGCCGTGTCATCATAATAATTGTCGCAGTGTTCACCTCCCAGCTCATCCTCCAAAAGTCTGCAAATGTTTCTGGCAGAGGACCCTGTTCAAAAAATGTTCAAATTCACATCATATCAACTAGCTCTACTTGATGGAATTTTTTTATGCCACTTATAAAAGGCCAATCAGGCCAACGAATTTTACCTGAGTAGCGATATACGCGTTTTGTCTTCTGTACCCGTCGCAGTAATTGGCATTAATGTAATCGGATCCCACAATGCCGTCCACTGGCTGGAGAACAACTCGAGAGTGATCATATGCCACCACATTGGCATACCGATTTTTAGGCTTGTTAACTTCCAAATTGGAGCTTTCCCATGTGAACTGCTGGCCAGGATCTATGCTTTCGTACTCTTGTGAGAATAGATGATTATCGTTGGATTTGAGACGATCAATGTGTGCAGCCAAGTCTGCAATAAT
>JAQIXX010005349.1:0-14164 GCA_034700605.1 Willowsia nigromaculata | reverse complement strand
TTTGAAATACATTTTTTGAAGAAAGTATTTTGTATTTTGTATTTGAAATACAAAATAAGAGTATTTCGGAACCTCTGCTACTGGCTGAGAGGAAATTATAAACAAAAGGATTAGTTTAGCCTCGGTTCAGTTATTTATCGGGCGAAGTAACTATTCGTAAATAGAAGCTAATGACTAATGGCCAAAATATATAAAAGCACCCGCTGGGGAATAAAACAGCGCAAATACCACCATCACAACTGGAAACTATGACGGAAAATATAAAATACCTTTACATTTTGGTTTCTGTGGAGTTTTGATTCGAAAATTCCTTTGGTACTAATGGCTTTTATTTTTACTAATTTCATTGCAACTACAACTTTTTAATACCTGGTCTGGTCATTTTGCGATGCTTTCAGTAGACAAAAACTGACAATAAGAAGGTTTTGCATTGAAAAACATATTGTTAATTCGCGCTCTTCAGACGATAGGATTCTTGCAATCAGTCAGTGTAATTAATTAGTGATAATTTAAGCAGGATACTTTCGGTTTCAGCGGGCTGTAGTGCAATGTGTAATAAGTTATAATATTGAATTTGAACCTGCATTTCGGAGACTGTAAAATCAATAATTATAGCGTTCCAAACGTCGTAATTATTACAGAAGTTCTGCTACAGTTTCCAATATTACACACATATTATATTAACCATCAAGTGATTTTTGTGAAATTATGTGAAGAAATATGCTTATTATTGATTGATTTCCAGTACCCGTTTCTTCTACAGAATCAAGCTACAATCAAATAAATCAATAAGTTCGTTAAATTTCGCATAACTCCAGCGGATGCAGTGTATTGTATAGTTGGAATTTTGAGATATACGTCTAGTCTAATTAAGAATTTTATGGCAAACCTCCGTTATATCATAATAATGACAATAATCCGTAATGAGTGCCATCATATAAAATACCATCACATCCAAACACATTACTCAAAAAGGAAGAATTTATTGGTCGTAAACACTTGTTCAAATAAACATGCAAAAAACAATTTCGTTTTTCGTATTGTTCCTTTTTGTGTTGTCGCAGTTTTTTATTATCGTATAGTATATTCATTACGGAGTTGTCCTCCGATAGGAAAGAAAACAGAATATCGTTATTTCCACAAGCATGTACATTATAGATGGGTCGATGGGTGGGTCAAAGGAAGGATAGTAATTCGGCCATTTGCATAACTTTACTGAGACTTCACCTTTAATGCATTAGGGGTAATTAAAGTAAAATAAGCCATAGCCTTCAACAATTCTACCACGTGAATATGGAGTTTAAATTTTTTATTTATGCGTTTGTTTACTAAACTACAATAAAAGTTTAACTTTTATGAAAAGATCCAATGTCACAACGACAACGGGAGAAATATCGTCATCGCCAAAGTATAAAAAGTTGTGGTTTCTTGTTCAGTGTTAATTTTTCATCCAACCTTTGAAGCATATTCATTCATTCCTCTGTTACTGTGTTTCATTCAAGTGCAAATTTTCCTCCAGTATCCATTCAGTTTTACAATTTGTAATTTTGAAATATGAAGGAAATTCTGACTGTCTTTCTCGTTGCCATTGTTGGCATGATAATTTTTGAGACATCCAGTGTAAGTCAAACATTGTTATTTCAAGTAAATTAATTGCATGTTTCTGGTTTAGTAGGGTATAGATTTGAATATTTGTTCTAGGGTACTAGTTTCTGTATGGGCAACAATAAGCCTACCCTCGGAGACAATTCCACGTGTTCCAACAGAACAGATCTCGTTGTTGCATTTTGTGGTTTGAGATGCGTAATTTGTCATCTTGGCAATGTGTCTCAGCCTTTTGGTTGTCTCACACAAAATGGAACTTGTCACTGTATTGAACAGACTTCACAGGCTAATAACACCAGATCATTTGCACTTCCAAGCGTGCTGGCAGCAACTCCATGAAAATTAAATAAGGGGCGACTGAAGACTTTCATCATAATCTTGCATGATTCTGTTCTGGCTTTACATAGGGTTTTCTTTAGACCAGATTTTGAAAATTTTGAAAATAAATAAATAATCGAAGCTCATCTATGAAATATTATGAAACACTTCTTCAGCTTATTAATTTGAATTTGACGTACATAGAAGCCTGGATTTTCAACATAATTGTGTGGGTAAGTTTATTTCATTTTAATTTACATCAATTTTTCTCTTCTTGCTGTTGGAATTCCCGTTCTTTCATTGTTCACTTCTTTTACGAAGCTTCACATGTACTCCATTTTCGCAACGCAGAACAACGTCTGGAACAGGTCGCAATCCCTGCATTTTCTCCTCTGTCTCAATCGTATACGTTCGGAAAAGTTTTGCCAAGACTATCTTTTCTTCCATCAGAGCAAATTTCTGACCAATGCAATTTCTGGGTCCTGCCGAGAAGGGTACGTAAGCATAAGGATGGCGCTTTGCAGATTTCTCTAAAGAGAATCTCTCTGGCTTGAAGAAGAGGGGATCCGGAAAATGTTTTGGGTTGCGATGGACGTAATAAATTCCTACCATTGCTGTTGCACCTTCCGGAATAATTTTTCCATCTTCCAAAGGTATATCACTATCTACTTGCCTCATAATAAACGGAACGCTTGGATACAGACGTAGTGATTCCTTGACACAGCACTCTAGATACTTCATTTTTGAAATGTCCACGGATGTAACATCTCGTGTTGGATCATCTGAAAAAATCTCGTCTAGTTCCTGTTGCACAAGTGTCTATCCATCGAAAACATTACTTTAGCCATAAAAGTTCCATTAGAATTATTGCATTACTTATTTGCATCATAATCATAACATACCTGGCATTCTGGATGGGATGCAAGCATCAATATAGTCCATGCGAGATTAACACCAGTGGTATCATGTCCCTTTTAAATTAGCAATATGTTATTTAAGTTTACAGAGACTATTTTTATTCATTACTTAAATTAATTTAAAACCGAAAGAAATTAATACCAACCTCAAACATGAAAGTATCAACTTCTTCACGAATATCACTGTCGGATAATACCTCCTGATTACTCTCTGCAGTGTCTAATAATAGATCAAGAAAAGCTTTCCGCTGTTTTCCTTTTGATAAATAAGTTAGTTTTTCATTACTACTTGATCATACAAAGATATAGTTTTACGTATTCCATGTGAACGTGCTTACCATAAATTCCCCCAGATTCGATCTCTTGTTCTTCCTTCTTTTCAGATTTTTTGGTTTTCCTTTCCGATTTTCTTGACTGAATAACCTGAAGTAGAAGTTGTTCATGTGAGATATAATTTCCTTGTAATATCAAATTGTATTGTAATAATTTTTACCTCTTCTGTGAATCCTTTTAAAGTTCGCAAGTAATCAGCCTCAAGCTTTGATATTGAGCTTAATTTGTAGACAATCGGAATTCTCAACCAAGGCTTCATGTTTTTATCCAACAACAGTGCACAAAAGCTAAAAAAGGAATCATAATGGCAATGTCTACTAACTCAAGAAATGCTACATCATTTTATATTTTTCAAATTTTCCATACCCATTGACTGCATCCATGTATTTTTTGTTGACCATACTTGTCTGTGCATTGATGCGTTTTCCCATCGCCGTCTCTGAATTCAGATATTAAAGATATTATTGTGTTTCAAATATTTTTAGTATTTTTTCCGTTGCCCTTTTGGATAATTTGAACTGAAAAAGCATAATGTACCACAAATTATGTCCAATGTACATTTTGTTATGTACGGATACATATCAAAAGTAGCTGATTTGGCGTCATCTCGTTTATCCCGGCACAGGCATTGCAGTAGAATAGACGCTTGTTCATTGAATATTGGAACAAAGTCTTCAAGGATTTTAAAGTGGAAACTCGGAGTAAGCAGCTTTCTTCTCGGAAACCATTTATTCTCTAAACACATAAAGTTATACATATTTCAGCACAAACAATCATGATTGAAGCATCATCGCAAAATTCTTTGTTATAGATAATGACTCACTATTTGATGTAAGCAAACCTGTGCGTAACCAAGGCCGTAAGAGACTGTACTCATACTTTCCTTTGTTAATGTGACTGCTTGTTGACAAAACTTTCTGAAGAATATGAAGACAATAGCAGATAATAACTCGCATAAAACTCGATATGCGATGTGACAAATCACTTTGTAAAAATTTACCTCAATAATAGCTGGTTCCGCAAAAAATACATATGGAATGAAGTTTCCAATCCAGATTGAAATCACTGTACCGTACTCTTGGACCCATTGGTTAATCATCGGAATGTATTCTTGGAATAAATCAGTCACGTAATCATTATTTAACCATAAGGTAAGCCTGAAATATTTTATGATGTAAGCATGAATGAATATTGAATACCATTGTGAGGACGCAAAAAATGGTGGGCAGCTCCAAGCACAGGATAACTAGTAGGCCCCGGTAGCTTGCTTAGATGATACTTCAAACGAGGATTCCGTCTCAAAAGAAAGTATAGAGTAGTTGCTAGACACACCAGTATAGTCAGTCCTTGATAACTAATAAGGGTCTGTGGTTTAGCAGCCTCCTCAATCAAATTGTCACTCGCCATACTTATAAATGTAATGGGAAAATGGATTTGTGTTATGTTAGTAAACAAATCGATTTATAGCTTTTGTGAACGAATGTTTCAGACTGAACGGCTTTCACACTAAAACAACAAGTTTCATTAAATCTGGATAATCACTTTAACTATTAGGCGATTTAGTGAGATGTATTAATGCACGTACAACATAACATTTACGCTGTACCTTGTACACAAAAGTTTTGTAAAATCGTGTGGACCTGTATTTGTATTTAATAAGTGGAATCGTAATCTCTTGTCATCATTTCCTCATAGATCACTCACTCAAGAGCAGTTTAGGAGCTGTCAGTAATTACGAATACTATGTATGTAAATGCGTACATTGTTTCAAAATATTATTACAATTTAAAGCTGCAAGCAAGATTGCCTTGACAAGATGCTCGAAATTGTAAACTACCTGTAACTAGGTATATCATTCCTTATCTAAATGTTTTCCCACGAAAACAAGACAGCAAATGCACAGTCGAATCGATGCTCATATTCAAGTTGACGCAGATAGCAAAAAAAAAACAACCTTAATCGCATTTTTTAATTTTGTGGTGAAGTTGTAATAATGAAACAGTATTCCGGATGACTTTAATGATTTAATGATGAGAGCATGATGATTCAATGTATGGAAAGGAATGAAGTAGGTTGTTTTATAATAATATACTGCACAAATCAAAAGTAATGTAAATACATAGGCACTGGGACTGGTATTCATTCTATTTTACCAACGTTCCAAAAATGAACAACGCTGATACACCATTGACCATCATTCCAAAAATGGTTATTCATTATATTGGATCCATTATACATACAATGTATGAAATACACATAATATCTGTTATATTACTCAATATCGCTGTACTTTTGCTGTAAACAGAGAACATTTGCAAGTAAGTATCTAAAACTTGGTTGATCCATTCTATGTAGTTAGGTTTGATATCTTGCGGGACAAAAAGTTGTTTGTACAACTTATTCATTCAAGCCTTAGTTTATTCAATGTCAATATATTCATAGGATTTTTGATATGCAAGTAGGTATATGTTTTTATTGAAACTTGCAAAAAAAATTGTTTTGATATTCTTTAACCTGGAGTGGGAAAACGAAAGGTTATAATGGTTAAAATTTCAGTCCAGCATACACAGAGCTAAATATTCAACTTAAGCCCATTATATGCTAGTGTGCTATAAATCAGAATGGGTTTCAAGGAATTATGTGTAGACCCAAATTTATTCATTCAAAATTTTAAAAATACAATACGTATTTACTTTAATCTGTCTTAAAACTAGCCCCTGTCATAAAAATTCTTATAAACTCATCTACATTTAGATACTGTAAAGTTTCAATATTATTAAATAGTGGTACACGTCAGTTGCAGTTATGCAGTTGTTCAAAGACTCGTATATTATCGATATTTGCTTCATAGATTTCTGATTGTTCTATATGCAATAAAAATGCTATTGACAAGCCCCCTTTAATGTGGTGAAAATTGTAGCAAATTTATTCTTACAAATGTTCACATAAAGCACAAGTACTGCTAAGGTATCTAGGTTTTGGGGAAATATAAACTTTTATTCTTCCTTTTTGATATCTCGCCTATGCAAAGTAACGTGAACACCATTGCAACACCGCATAGTTATCCCAGGTGTTGCCTTCAAATTTTCCATTTTCTCTTTTGTTTTCACGTAATAGGTTCTGAATAATTTTGTCAAAATTACTTTCTCTTCCATAAGTGCAAACTTTTGTCCGATGCAATTTCTGATTCCAGCAGAAAAGGGTATAAACGCGTAGGCGTTCCGCCGGTTTTCAGTGGAAAATCGTTCTGGTTGAAATGATAATGGATCTGGATAGTAGTCAGGGTTTCGATGAATGTGAAATATGTCGATTATTACAGTGACCCCTTTCGGTATAATCAGGCCTTTGGCTATGGGAACGTCGTGGTTCATGTCACGGAGCAAAAATGGCACGCTAGCATATAAACGAAGACTTTCCTTGACACAATAATCTAAATATTTCATATTTGAGATGTCACTGGTAGTTACATCTCTGGTGAAGTTGTCCCCAAATATTTCGTCCAATTCTTTATGTAACTTTCTCTGACAGTCTTGATGTATTGCCAACAGTAGAATGAACCATGAAATACTGACATTAGTAGTGTCATAACCCTTTAAATTAAAACAAAAATAACGTTACTACTAAATACAGATTGTAAACTAACGATTAGCTGTAATTCTAGCAGTGAATTAAACCTCAAACATGAATGTGTCAACTTCTTCCCGAATTTCTTTATCCGACATATTCACTTCATTTTCTTCAACTGCGTCAAGGAGAAGATCCAAAAAAGCTTTCCTTTGTTTGCTCCCTTGAAATCAAGTTAAATTGGTTTGGTATAATTACTACTTTTTAAAATTTTCACAATTTCTGCAAAGTTGGTAGTCATATTTATATTATAAATTTGCAAAAATGTGTGCACATACGATAAATGTTTTTTGTAGTTGCATCCATTTGTGAAGATTCACCTGAGCTGGAATTAGACATTTCAACATGGGTTGTAATCTTCCTTTCCTCTTTCCTTATGCGAACAACCTATGAAGTAATTTATTTGTTGTAATGAATTGGAATTCAAAAATTCCCCTTATAAACTGATCAAAAATCTATTAAATGTATTGTTTTAAAATTAACAGCCCAAACATGCTTACTTTCTGTCTTTCTTTGTTACGTAAGTTAATGTAACACATATAATAGTATAAATACGCATGTATTTGCATTGTTTTTTTAAGTGAATTTACTGAACATTGCATGAGTTAGTTATGTTCGTTTTCATAGATAAATATATAACAACTCCAACTTTCTCAACAATTAGCTGAAAGCTGCAGACTTACTTCTTCGGTAAATCCTTTCAGTGTAGGTAAGTAGTGCTTCTCTAATCTGTAAGTAGAGCTCAAGTAAAACAAGCATGGAATTTGAAGCCATGGTTGCAAGCCTTTTTGGACAATTACATCTGTGTATCCACTAACAGCGTCAATGTAGTTTTTGTATTTTAAACTTGTCTGAGCATATATCTTTTTCCCCATTGCCGTCTCTGCATCGTGAATGAAAATTACATAAAATAAATTTTACCTGTGTGGTTGAATTATCTTGCTTGTGTTTAATTTGAAAATTTGAGTAAAGAAATTTATCAAACAGCATAATCGTGTTCGATGAATCACTGCACAATGAAATATTGAATTGACAAACCACAAATGATGTCCAACGTGCAATTGGCAATGTATGGATGCAAATCTACAGTCTCTCCATTCACCAATGATGTGTTGCTTTCCAAACACTTGAGAAATATAGAGGCCTGCTCATTAAACACGGGTAGAAAATCCTCCAAGATTTTAAAATGAAAGCTGGGTGTAATTAATTTCCGTTTCTGGATCCATTTTTCCTCTAAATTCATCACATACATCACATTCATTAGTGAAATTTTTACACTTTTTCCTGCAAAACAGATAAACGTACATTGTACTATGCATTTTACTTGTAGCTATAAGGAGACCTTCACCCACGATTTGAAACCTTATGGCGTTTCTAGTATATAGTGTCGAAAGTTGAATTGCCCCATTTTTTACTATGTAAATACCGCGGAATGTATCGGAATGTTCTTTTGTACATTCCGATGCACTTTAATGAGCAGCTTTTTCCATTGTTTACATGGCCAACCTACAAAGTCTCCGAATTTCGTGAAATTTATACATAATGTGTCCCACCAAAAAGTAAGTATACATACAAAATTTCAGCCCCGTACGGTAACGTTTACGTCCGTTATAGCATTTTTTTGAAAATCCTGGAAGTCAATGTTTTTCCAAAACTACGCTAGATAATTAAATAAAAACTTTTACACGTAGAAGAAAATAATAGTCTGCGATTACGTTTTCATTTTATTTAAAAAAAATTTGTTAATAAACAGAAATTTACATTAGAATATGTAAAACATTCAACATTCAATCCGGTTTAATATATATTTAGTCAGTGCTAAAGACACTTTCGAGGGACCCTCTCACGCCTTTGTACTTTGCACGAATAATACTCGTAATTGGGAATGCTTCGTCAAATTGAAATAGCAATTTTGTGGATGAAGATTGAAAACTTAGTATGGAAAGGTAACCAAAACGTAGTTTTACATCATTTTCAATTTTTTTGATCATGAATGCATTAGATATGACTCACATTGCCCTGACATTCTGCAAGTCAGCATACTAAAATACCCAGTTTTAAACAAAAGGCCCAATAACAAAAAGTAAATGCACCCAAGTATATTTTTAATGATGTGGTTTAACAATGCCAAGTATGAAGGTTCAACTTAATGAACACCTTGTGTGGTTCCCTTGATAGTTTTTGATATGAAGAGGAATTCCTCTGTCGGATGTCTGTACATGATATGATGGGAACTTGA
The DNA here is from genome assembly GCA_034700605.1 of Willowsia nigromaculata. Lineage (NCBI taxonomy): Eukaryota > Metazoa > Arthropoda > Collembola > Entomobryomorpha > Entomobryidae > Willowsia > Willowsia nigromaculata. Next base: position 5,128 of record JAQIXX010005349.1, on the reverse strand, counting down.
TCTTTCTTTTGTTTGGTGCAAGCGCATTGTCACAAGTTAACCTGTTAATATATATAATTTGCTTATTTCCATGTTTAACCATCTTGTTTGGCTGCAGATGGATTTGGTTAGCTGCTATTACAATGTACAGTTTTCAGTTTTCTTCTCATGCCTTGGCTTGATTAGTTTTATTCTCAATTGCCCTTGCGTACATCAGCGTTTTCCTCATTTCATGCTTTATGCTTTAAATTTTCCATTATAAGAAATATTTACGTTGCCATATGTAGCATTTTAACTAAGCCAACCGTTCACTGATAGTGAAATTCTCACAATAACTGATAGGCTTCACAGTAATACCGACTGCGACAGCATTATTGAGCTCGACTATGGTCGCTTAATGGAATTGAATCATCCTCATTCTTTCTTCTCAAGAGATCTCAAAATTTAACAGGGAATGGTGGCGCAAACTGAACAAAGTACAAGTTTAAATGCCCAAAGAGTGCGCTTGGGATGTATCAAATTCTTAGATTCTTGTCGAGTTTCATCCATTTTTACGTTTTCCATTGCTAATTCTGAAATACTTTTTCACGGGCAATAGGACTATTTGTCCTTCTTGTCGTTTATTCAATGGATAATATGAATTTATATTCTAAACTGTCATATTCAGTGGAAATGGTTAAGTTGTAGGAACGAAGTTTTCACAACTCAGTACTTACAATAACCGCAAGGTTAAGTTCAGAACGTCACTTTTTTCACACTTTTCTCGATCGTGGACGACCTAATGACGGGTCTTTTTCCCTCTGGTTTGTCGTCAAACTGTAATCAATGATTATTCATTATACTTTAATATACCATGCAGGTCTCAACTGCTTGAGGAAATGTCTGTGACACTCAATTGTATCCACCTAGTCAAATTTATTTCTCACTAAGAAACAAATAATCAACAATACTTCGTCTTAAAGGTTTCTGCTTCTTAAACATTTGAACGAAAAATAAACTGCTGTCCTACTGTTATCCCGCTTCAATAACCCAAAATTGACTTTTCAGGGATAACAAAGAAACAAAGAAATAGATTTTTCGTCGTAGTTAGAACAATCAAAATATCTAGGAGCATCTGTTATTAGAAATCCCATACATTCATTATTTTCGTCATCATTTAGTTTTAGTATACGAAATCCGTAAATAACAAAAATTTGAAAAAAAGGAGAAAAAGTCCTTCCAGATAATTTATTTCTACAGAATCATGCAAAATTTTATGTTTTTGCATAAAGAAATGCGGCTTCTAGCGAAATCCCTGCGAAAGTACTTTCTCGATTTGTAGCTGCCGCCACTTGAAAATAATGAAATTTTGAATTTTTCTCCATGTCAATTTGCTGTTATTCTAACTATATGTAACACTGTAAACTGATTTCTGAATTTTTTTTAAGATTTCGACCATTTTCTATATGAGATGATTTTACCCAATTTGATTTTTCTGTAGCTTATTTCGGTAGTTGAAAGTTTTCGTAATACGAATCTTCCTAATGTCAACTTAATCATGACTGATCTTATCATCTCATTCATACATGATTTAGTTGACATTAAATTTTCACTTTGCAAGATTCCATAGAATATTTTATTCGTGCAACTTGGATCTGCAAAGATTTGTAAGATCTTATCCAAAAGACCAACCGACGCACATTAAATTCCTCCGATGACGAGAGGTAATGCTTTTCTAACTAGAATTATTAAAGGTTAATGAACGAAACACAAACACCGGCGTTTTTTAAGGTTTCATTAATTTTTGTAAAAAATTTAGATCTATATGAAAGTAAAAAGTTATGTGTAATAAATGCTAGATTGCAAAATCAATTCTCACACTCAAACTATATGTTATTGGTTATAAAAAATAATTATATATATTATCATATCTTGTAATAGTAGTATTAGGATGTATGATTGTTGTGTTCCAATAAGAATATTATTAAAATCCTATTAGTTGGGAGTTACTAAAACCTCGGGAAAAACTTGAAAACAAACATTCAACACTTCTCACATTTTATTTTAGAGTATTGCGAAAAAGTTAATTGAGGTAGCCGCGCCCTTTCTGAGTAAAGGATGTAATAAAGAAAGTTAATCGAAAATTCTTGATCTAGTAATTGAATAGCTGATTTGGAGATGATCCGCTGATTTGAAATCTCGCAATTTATTTGTCGCTGGTTACCTTCTGGTCTAGACAAATTTGTGAGTTAACGTTTACAATTTCACAAACTCAAAAATTAGGACAAAAGATTTCTCCTTCAAACTAAGCATATCATTGAGTAATCAAAACTAGTGGATTAGTTTGTAGACTACAACTTTTCATGCCTTAAGTTTAAAGAGTTAACACAATCTTACAAAAAAGGAGAGATCAAATCAAATCAATCTTACAAATTTGGAAACAGCACACTACTCTAGAATTGAATGACATTATCAGTCTTGTAGACCTCTGTGTGAATTGTTGCTACTTTGCCTATGGTGAAACAATATATCTTCAAGAGGATGGAACAGCCATGGGATCACCAATCTCTCCAGTTTTTGCAGAACTTGTTTTGCAGCAACTTGAAGCAGAAACAGTTCCACTCCTTCCTGCTATTAGTTTCTACAGAAGATATGTTGATGATGTGTACGCTCATGTACATGAACGTAAAGCCGACCAAGTTCTTAACATAATGAATAGCTTTCACCAAGGCCTACAATTCACAATGGAGAAGGAATCTCATGGAAAACTATCTTTCCTAGATGTAGAAATCTATACAAAGCAAGATGGATCTATGGGACATCGTGTTTTCCGCAAACAAACACACACCGACAATTATCTACTATATTCTTCATATCATCCGCAAGCTCATAAAATAGGTGTAACCGACACACTTTTCACCAGAGCCTTGAGACTATGCGACGACTACAGTGTGGATAATGAGATTAAATACGTTTTCAATGTTCTCCAAGCCCGTAAATATCCTCTGAACTTCCTTAAAAAACGCTTGCACATAGTACGAACTAAAGAAGCAAGAAGATCATCAATGACAGAAGAGGAAATCGAAATGGAGAGAGTGGAAAATAAGAAGAAATCTCGTGTAATTCATCCATATTGTGGACCTAATACATACAGAGTAGCAAACTTCGTTCGTTTTAATATGGCTGTAGAAATCGGGTATAGGCCAGGAATTAAATTAGGACGTTTTCTTTGTAACTTAAAGTCTCGAAATTGTCCGGATAAAAAAACTCCAGGCGTATATATTTTTGGATGCATCAACAATGACAGTAAACTACCTTGTGGATCTTCATATATTGGAGAATCTGGAATTGACATCTATGACCGTTTCACCCAACACGAAGATGCCATAAGACTACATAATCCTAACTCTGCTGTCGCAAAACACATTGACGAACATCCAAATCATGTAATTAACAAAAATAGCCTACTACTTCTGGAACATGAACCTTCGGATGGATACCGTAAAGTCATGGAGAGTCTATACATACGAGCATCAAGCAATCTAATGAACATCTCAACAGGCACTCGAATCCACCCCCAATGGTGCGCAACACTGACCCCTTTCTTTAAATTCAAATTGGACATGAAGATGAAGCAGTCACCAAGGAGGAGAAACCGTTAATGTTACAATTAGTTATTTTTAGATTGTAATTTCTAAACATAGGAAGGATTTCAATTATGTCTGATCTATTATATTCTTGTTACTGCTCATTTCTACCTTTGTCCTGAAGAAGATTACAGTTTGTAGTCGAAAGCTAGACAATAAACGCATATTTCAAGTTTAAAAATGTCCTCTAACGTCGTCAGTGTACCCACCACTGGAAACCCCACAAATAATTCCTGCATAAATATCCTCAAATATGAAAAAATAAAACTGCCTTCTATACTTTTCTTGTTTATATTTACTTGTTTTGAAAGCTAAATGGATGTTATTTTTTTAAATTTGAAAGTACATCAGTTTGTAATTTAATTTAAGTATTCACGGGAATTCTGTTTATCGACTAGTTTTACAATTTTCGCAATAATATAGCGGAATAATGTATTTTTTGAGCTAAAATTGAGCTTATGATAGGATAAGAATTTTAAATGCAAGTTGACTAATGTATACAGTAATTATGCAAAAACATTTAAACATATGATCATTGAATCTGATAATTATTTAATGAATCATACCGCAGTAAAACAGTGTCTTTACCATTTCTGTGACACTAAAAACGAGTATGATTTGCATTCAATGCAAAATTTATTACAGCAAATAGCAAAATATGTATAAATAGTTTAAGTATGCTCTCAAATTAAAGATTGAAATATATTATTAAAAAACTAATTTATAAATGTTTTATTTATAGTTATGCCAATCACAAACATTTGCTTTGAGTTTTGGTAAATGAAAATTTCTTGGAATCTACGGGTTAATGTTGATTTACTCTCTCATTTTGGTATCCAGTTGTCATCATTACTCATCATCAGATTCTCCACAGTGGGTTCCACTTTATCTCACGCTATGCAGAGCAAAGCAAATTGTATGTATTACTTTTTTATGTTACAGGAGTAAGTTGAAATTAAGAAATGTGATAAGCTGATTAAAACGAGCATTTCCAAGTAGGCAAAAATTACGTTTACGTATGCTTCGCGTCACTAGTATCATTAATACAAATACCAAGTATTACATTCTTATAAAATGAACATATTTTAAAGTCTAAATTCATCTTTGATGACGAGCTGATACCAGGAAATGTAGTATTTTAAAGACTTTCTCACATTCATAAAAATGATGAAGATTACCAATAAAACACCTGTTTTTACTGAAACTTAAATAAAAACGTAGTATTCAAAAACCCTAATTCACAGCAAACATTTGATCACAGTATTGGCATAATCATTTAATAAAAATTTGCCTTTAGTATATCCTTTAGCAAGAAACTGCGAATTTCTTTGAAAATATACATCTTGCTAGAGTAAATGTACTTATCTCAATGTCAACCTGATCTACTGACCCTTTAAAGAACTTTCTACCAACAGATGGCTCGTACATACTTGGTTTTGGAAGAAGTTCTGGGAGTTTTTTACGTTTGGATAAGCACATATAAATACTTGCGTGAACCTCTGCATTAATCACAGTTCCAATTA
>JAQIXX010005348.1:0-14166 GCA_034700605.1 Willowsia nigromaculata | reverse complement strand
TCCTGCCATGTCAATGGCTCCACAACATCACTCTTGACAATATCATCAAAACAGATTCTTGAAAAAACTAATTTTTTCAGGTTGGGGAACCGCGTGTAAATGAGATTACGAAAAATATTAACAGATGGAAACTGGGCGAATTCAAACTCCAGGTATTTTATGGAATGCTGCAAACCATTCCAAAGGCAATTTAAACTGTCTTGAAAATACTCAAACTTGTAATTTGTAGCGTTCCGTGTAATCTCAGTTTCATTGAGATATTCTGTAATTTTATCTGTTACGTCGCTTCCTCTAAAGATTACTTTTGTGCGAGACCACCAAGCCTTTTTTGAGTTTTTAAGCCAGGTGCAATTTTTCACAGCTCGACAAGATTTTAAATCTTTGTAGCACAAATATTTGAAAATGTTTTGTAGTACCTTAGGAACAAAAACACGTAATATTATCAGCCCACAAGAACAGTAAAATTTATCATATTTAAAAAATAATATTCTATCGTATTATTAGCTTACGACATCATTTTGCAAAGCTTTTGGTGTTTCAGCTTCTGTCGTTGTCTCTGAAGTCTCTTTCTCTCCATCATTTCTTGAAAAGTTTGCCGGCCTTTTACACTCCATGTCTATATCCTAATTATAAACTAAATTTTAATAATAATATAATCATATTTACAAATAAGATTATTAATTTATAAGTGGAATCTGTTTACCTTTGTAATTTGATAGTTTTTCGATGAAACACTTTTCAAATGACTTTCTCAAAAATATTTTTGATGAAACTGACAACATAAACTTTTCTAATTGGGACTACCATAACAAGACAATCCCACAGCTCTGAGAACAAAACACCAGCTTGTGGAGAAACATTTTTTATAAAATATTTTAGAAATAGCCTTACGCTGTTTTTTGTCACATGGAATACAGGTGAGTGCACCATGTGCTTGACACACTTAGAAACAGAGTATGTGTTTTGAAGAAGCAAAATCCAAGCTGAAGAATAAACAGTAGAATTGGTGCATGTCTCTCAGCTGTGAAAAATAGAACAAAGGCCAGCGTTCTTTTTTGCTTGTTTTGTCTGCTCGTAGTGTGTAAGTGAAATGATATAATCCCCAAAAGTGCTTTTCAAATAAACAAGTGGTGGGTTTTTCATAAATATTATTAATCAGACACTTTTCAATAAAACTAACTTAAATTGCAAATCAACTGCTAAGTATTAACATCGCCGACTGACTGAAATAAAGTGAAGTGACAATAGAGCAAATCAAACAAATAAGTCATAAATAAAAAGAAAAGAAAAATTAAGAAAAATGGGATATTACATTAACATAACTACTCTGTACTAATCATAAGTTATTGCAAAAATGGAAATTTGAGAAAAAGAAGAGCCAGCAGCATCAACTTACTAGAGATAGGTATAAAAATAAATTTCTAATAGCTATTATGACGGTTGATTTTGATAAGAATATAAACTCATGTTTTTTGTTCAGTTTATTAAGTGTTAACCACCTGGTCAGTGTGTTTTCCACGTGACTGACAACTAAAATGTGAAACCACGGTAAAGCAAACAAATTACATGTGTCAATCACAAACATAATTACTTCATACTAATTTAGTGGGTATAAAGGATAGAAAAATAAAATTGAAAGTTATATAGTGTGTAATATACGCAGATTTAAATAATTAGTTTGTGCTTTATTGGACAATCTTAGTTATTCAAAGACATATTAGATACTATACCAGCATGAGTTGCTTTTCAGTTATTATTTTAATTTCATGTTGCTTTGGTTATGTAGAACCATTGATTTATCTGTAAGCATTTGTATCCAAGTGAACAACACATCCTTTTTGTTTAGTCAGAGTTATAGTTTTACATAAAATAAGTAAAGAATTAACAAGCCTCTGTATTCACTTTTAAAACATGGTAAAACACCAAAATTATATGCTATTCAAAAAATTATCCTTTCTCAACTTAAAGATTTTTAATAGCATAACAATATTTATGGTTCTTGTCATCTTTTTCGGCCATTTCGTAGGAAAATGTTCAAGTGAAAAACGTATACCTTTGAAATTTATTAATTTGGAAATAAAACCAGCGTCAGCGTTGAAACGAAAGCTTACCCAGGCAACAGGAACACATCAACTAGTTATCCAACAGCGTAAAGTTTTGAGGTCAAATGGAATCACTAAAATCCCATACGCAACTATAAACCTGTATAAAATTCTAGAACAATTGGAGAAAACCAAAGAAATTTATCATATTCAAATTGACAACCACAAAGGTTCCAATATTTCTCAACTGCAATATCCAGTCGTTTTAAGAAGAGCGGTTCCAATCCTGTTGGATAAACACAAATACACAAAAAGAGACAGTGGCTCAAAAACTAGATATCATTTCATATGGATTTATGAACATCTAACTCGTTCTTATACAAACAAAACATTGTTGGCAAACTTATCTAAAAACTACATTGATCTTCAGTGTCCCGGATCACACAAATTTCTAGAAATATTCAGGGAATCAAGGTTTACAGGAGAATCTTATGAACTATGTGTTAGACTGAATGCTTTCAAACTTTCGTCTGCAAATAAGCCTTGGAACAGAGAGATTCATTTATCAGTGCAGTTACCAAAGGAATTTGTGGATATCTCTATTGCTCCAATTCAAACATTTGGCTTCAATGTCAACTTACCTGGTGAAAGTTTCAGAGCAGCTTTGCCTTCATCAGTTAGTAAAATCTTTATTTTGGTAGATGAGACAACAGTTATTAGAAAAGCTTGGTCAAAAGAATTATTTGAAAAATTTATAAACAAAAATGTGAACTACAGAAAAGGCCGCCCGAACAATGTGAATGACATGTTCCCATCAATAAAACATCATGACTATTTTATGGCTCATCTGTACCAGAAGAAAACAAGTCACGAAGTTAAAAAATTTAGTAGAGTATTTCTCCTAGAAAATACAAAATTTCACGATGGAATGTACGAGGTGTACATTTCACTCGTTAAATATAACGTATCCAATATTCTGAAAACGCATGACGAGTTATATAGCACCCAATTCAATTTGGAGAATATGGAAGGAATTCTTCACATATCTATGAATTCATTTCGTGACCACTTTTACCAATGCAAAAACCTGCTTTGGCCGGTCTCAAGTATATCAAATTTCGTTAAACTACCATTCACAACACTTCAGGATAAATTTGCACATGGAATTGTCTCTCTTTGGATGCATATATTTAAGAACTTCACGTTTGCAATTGACAAAGGTGAAATGTGTTCTCCAGGAAACATCGCAAGATGGTTTTCCTACAGTTATCATGTCAAGCATAATACATTCCTTAGATATTATCCCAATGAGCTTTTAAAAGAAATAAGTTTTCACGCTTTTCCTGTAGACGATGTCATAAACGACATTAAGTTTGTAAGTTGTGGTGGAAGAAACGATGTTGAGGCTGTCGCATTTGAAGAATTTACAAATGTATACCAACCAATGGCATGGCTAGTAATCATACTTTCAATATTTCTGGTTTCTCAGGCTACTACATTGTTAAGTCCTCCAAACCATGGTTCCCTTGGAGAGAAAGTGTTAATGGCGATTAAATGTTTGCTGGAACAAGGCGACCCCTTTAGGGAAAAATTGCTAAAAACTGGGAGACTCCGCTTCATTATTGCCGCATTTATGTATGGCGCAACTGTTCTAAGCAATGCATACAAAAATACAAATGTATATAATTTGATAGCTCCAAGACAGCAAGTTCCGTACACAAACTTTTCAGAGTTGATTCGCGACAACTTTTCCGTACTTTTCAGAACAAACGTGCGATTTAATTTAGATTATATGGAAGATGAATGGACAGATACAAAAAGAGTATCCTGCAAATTTTTCTTTGACAAAGAACATGTATGATTTTGTAGATGACAAATTCCAGACAATATTCATAGAACCTGAAATTACCGAATTATTTGAAGAAAGTATAGGTAAACTTGCTCATTTTCATCCGTCGGTGGTGAGCATTATGACAAATATTGTGAAAGCAATGTGGCCTGATTGGAAGGTCTTCGATTATGTAAAATACAAAGAGCACTTTCCAAAAGTTGGAAAGGAGATTCGCCGGAAAGAAGACAAAATCCTTTTAGATTTGCTAAAGGACTGTGATCGCAAAGCTTTACTGGCACCACGCCATATTTGCAACGAATATGGGAGAAAACTTCAGGATTTGGGGATCCGCAAAAATATATTTGTTGGGACTGAGCAATACAAGGAATATTTTCTGTTGTTTGAAATGGGCGGACTGGTGAATCCCAAAGTAATTTTACGTGCTAAACTAATGCAAGTCTCGGGAATATTTAATTGGTGGCCTAGGTTCATCAAAGAAAGCAGCATGTTTACTCCTTTCAGAGGACGTGATTCAAAAATGAAGGAGCCAACCATGACTGGAAATGTACAAGCAATTTTTCTTGTAGGAGGATTGGCAGCAGCGTTGGTTTGCTTTTGTACAGAAATTTTGATTCCAGGTTATAATTATTCACGTGAGAAGAAGCGGAAATATCGTTATGTGAATCAGTGTGTCAGGCAAATACATAAGAAACTAGTGGAATTGGTCTGTCAAGGTTTTTATTCGCTATTTAAAATGTCACATGCACTTGTAAAGATAATTGCTAGAATATTTAACCAACAAAATTTTAGTATAGTTGTAAAAGTACAGGTAAATCGTAAATAAAGAAAAAAATACTTCAGGATTATCATATTCCACTGAATCGTGCAGGCGCGTCCACAGCACTATGAAATACAACTTTAAGTGTAAGCAGGGATAGATGGTTTAAAAAAGTCAAAATAATGTAAAGAATATTCAAGATTAATTTGCTTTTATTAAGTCCATTTCATTAGATATCATATTAAATTTGAATTGATGCATTGAATAAAAGCCAATTAAATAACTCAAATACAAGTCGACATGTGATTCCCCATTTCTTTATTTAAACGAAACACAACAAACCTAATCCACAATTCTACTATAACAATAGACACAATAGTAAGCTCGCTCACTCATCTTGCTTTATTTTGTTTTGAAACTAGATTTAATTAAACTAAACGAGCTTGATTTATCAAATATATAAGCCACAAAATAAATAGTGAATAAGTAATTGTGAGAAATACAAATTGTTAATCACGTGAACTAATCAAGTGATATGAAATGGGTAGGAAATTGAAAGTTAAGTGTTTCATGCATATAGATTGAACTGTTTTTTGTTTCATTAGAGAATCCTAATTGATTTCTGGGAGATATTATCGTGGATATATACTACTAGAAGTATTGTATTAACTGGTTTTTTACTTCTAATTAGAATTCTAATTACATATTGCTATTGATTTATTTGTGATTTTGTGTGTTAAGTAAAAAAACAATTGTCCTTTTAGTACTAGAGATCCGCATGAAACGAGCAAAACATTGACTCCAGTAGTTCCACTCATTTCCTTAAAAATGGCAAAATGCCAAGAAAACCTGCTTTTAGAAACAAGATCATTTCTGAACTCAAGAATTTCTGAAAGTTTTCCGAAATCCTTATCGTTGGTAATCTTTTTGATCCAGTTTGTGACAAACTGTTCGAGTGAAGAAAGATTTCCTTTGAAATTTATTAACTTGGAAATAAATCCAACTATAAAGTCAATTCTTACCCAGTCTACGGGAATACATCAACTTGTTCTTGAAAAACGGATTCTAAAAAGTAAAAATTGGATCAATCCAAATTCAAACGCAGTGATAAACCTCAACAATTTTTTTGATCAATTAGAGCATACTGATGAAAAGTATCACATCCAAATTGACAATTACCAAGGTTCCAATATTTCCCCACCTCAGTACCCAATTGTTCTAAGGCAAGCTGTTCCAGTACTCTTTGATAAACACAAATACACAAAACCAGGAAGTAGGTCAAAAAATAGATATCATTTCATGTGGATTTATGAACACCTGACTCGTTCTTATACAAATAGAACATTATTGGCAAACTTATCTAAAAACTATATTCATCTTCAATGTCCCGGATCACATAAATTTATGCGAATATCCAGACAACCCAGGTATCAAGGAACATCTTATGAACTATGTGTTAGACTAAATGCTTTCAAAATTTCTTCTGCAATTAAACCTTGGAATATGGAGATTCATTTGTCAGTGCAGTTACCAACGGAATTTGTAGATATTTCTATTAGTCCAATTCAAACATTTGACTTCAATGTCAACTTGCCTGGAGAAAGTTTTAAAGCTGCTTTGCCTTCGTCAGTTAATAAAATCTTTATTTTGGTTGATGAGGCAACAGTTCTTAGGAAAAATTGGTCAAAAGAATTATTTGAGAAATTTATAAATAAGAATGTAAACTACCGAGAATCTTTGGAAAGCTTCGCAAATAACATGAATGACATGTCACCTTCAATAAAACATCATGAGTATTTCATGGCTTTTCTAAATCTGAAAAATACACACAAGAAAACGCTGGAATCTTACGAAATAGAAAATTTCAGTCGAGTAATTCATGTAGAAAATGTGAAATTTCACGACGGAATATATGGGGTTTACATTACCCTCATTAAATTGGATGCACCCAATATTTTAAGATTTCAGAATGAGCTCTACAGCACTCGTATCAATTTAGAGAATTTATCAGGGCCGCTACACAGCTCATTTGTTGACCACTTCTATAAATGCAATAACTTTCTGTGGCCCGTATCTAGTGTATCAAATTTCGTAAAATTGCCATTTAAAATACTTCAAGATAAATTAGCCCACGGAATTGTCTCGGTTTGGATGCATATATTTAAGAACTTTAGCATTACAATTGAAATGGGTGAAATGTGTTCTCAAGGAAAAACTGCAGAATCATTTTCATATAATTACTTTCACAAGCACAACGCATACCTGCGATTATATCCCAAGATCCTTGTAAAGGAACAAAATTTTCATTACTTTCCTCTAAACGATGTCATAAACGACATTAGATTTGTAAGTTGTGGGGGCAGAAACGATGTTGAAGCTGTGGCCTTTGGAGAGTTTACAAATGTATACAAGCCAATGGCATGGTTGACAATTTTACTTTCGATTATTGTGGTTTCTAAAGCTACTCAATTCTTAAGTCCTCCAAACCATGGTTTACTTGGAGAAAAAATATTTATGGCAATTAAATGTTTACTGGAACAAGGAGACCCATTCAGGGAAAATTTGCTAAAAATTATAAGACTTCGCTTTATTATTGCTACATTTATGTATGGCGCAACTGTTCTAAGCAATGCATACAAAAATACGAATGTATACAATCTAATAGCTCCAAGACAGCAAGTTCCGTACACAAATTTTTCGGAATTAATGCGAGACAACTTTTCCATATTTTTTCGGTCAAACACTCAGTTCAATATAGACTATATGGAAGACGACTGGACAAATATACAGAAACATTATCCTGCAAATTTTTCCTTGACAAGGAGCTTAAATGAACTGTGGGACACCAAATTCCTGACAATGTTCGTAGAACCCGAAATTACGGAACTGTTAGAACATAAAATCGGTAGTAACACACATTTTCATCCTGCAGTGGTTAGCACTATAACAAATATTGTGAAAGGAATGTGGCCAGATTGGAAGATCTTTGATTACCTAAAATCGAAAGAATACTTTTCAAAAGTTGGAAAGGCGATTCGCCGGAAAGAGGACAAACTTTTATTCGAGCTAATTAAAGATTGTGATCATAAAGCTCTACTGGCACCACGCCACGTTTGCAATGAATATGGGAGAAAACTTCAGGATTTGGGGACCCACAAAAATATATTTGTTGGGACTGAGGAATATAAGCAATATTTTTTGTTGTTTGAAATGGGCGGACTGTTACATCCAAATATAGTTTTACGGGCTAAACTTATGCAAGTTTCAGGAATATTTAATTGGTGGCCTAAGTTTATCAAGGAAAGCAGTATGTTTACACCTTTCAGAGGATTTGATTCAAGAATGAAGGAACCCACGATGACTGGAAATGTACAAGCAATCTTTGCTATTCCTGTTATAGGACTGACCCTCGCGTTCATGTATTTCTGCAAAGAAATTTTGATTCCAGATTACAGACATTCACATGAAGGGAAATTCATTCATGTGCGTGTGTACACTTTTGCTAGACATTTGTGTAAGAAAATTACTAATCCGGTTATTCAGCGTTTTTCATTAGCTTTACAAAAAATTTGGATGTACTTTTGTAAGTAAAAAAGTAGCTTCTGTAACAAGAATGCCTTATTATAATAAGTTATATAGGAACTGAGACTTTGTTCTGTTCTGGTTTTTAGTGAGTGAGTAAAGCACAAATTACCGTTGTATTAATCATAAATGCTACCACCAATATTTTAATTAAGTGACTGTAAATAGCCAGAGAATAATTCATACCTGTATATTATATATTATTTAAAATAAATAAAAACGCTTGAAATGTGTCGTAAATTTTAGAACGTGACGAAAGATGCCCTGATCCTTCTTATTCTGTGTAGCAAATCATAAAAGTGCTAGAGGGCTAGATACGCCTAAAGTAATTCTAAGTAGGGACATACGTATATATTGTTTTTGTGTCTTGTCATAAGATATCGGAAAATTAAAATCGATATTTCAGTATTTATTACTAAAAGATAATTGGTTTGGGTTAAGTATTATCTGTTAGGCTTACGTTTGCATAATAAAATTTGCAGGTAGGTAATTCTTTACACAAAAATACATCATTCCACCATCTTCTTTTCTCTGCATCTTTACTCACAAACCATCAAAAAATGTTTTGCTGATTTTTGGATTTTTAAAACTTTTCTTCAAGATGTCAAGAAATTTGCTTTGGCTTTGTTCCTCTAAAATTTATGACATTTCATGTTTTGCTCATATTGTAACTTAAACTGGCAAAAATATAGTATTCAGCAGATAAACTTTCATGAAAATCAGTGTTGTCACGACTGCTATATTCTCAAGAGTTGACATTTCCTGTAAATGAGGATTTTCTTTTGTTTGAAGCATGCACGTAAGTTGAAAAATTTGATGTACACTAAACTGTACATTTTACATACTGTTTTGTTAACCCATAAGGATATGTACAAAATATGCTTTTGAAATTTTGAAAAATCAACCAATTTAGTGTAAGTTAAAATTAATTGTTGCGACTCAATAGCTAATTATGTTTAAAAACTTTTGTAATGAATGTAAACTGTTTATTCCTTAAATTTTTTAAGATATTACAGTTACAGTACTCATTCGTTGAACATATTAATCAGAGCCGACAATAGGCCAATTCTACTTGTTAAGTGTTAAAAATATATTAGAAAGTTGGGAACGATAGTTTTACATAAAATATTTTGAAATAGTCAAACAATCAAAAACCTTTATATATTTTTTAAAAGCATTAGCACCACCCATTATTATTCCATCGTTTTAAATACTACGCTTTATTTATTAACTCGACCCAATAGAAACTGGTGGAGAAGTAGGGGCTTGTTAGGAATGAGTTGGCCCCCATCCAGAACCTTGGGAGGGTCCCCATCCACTTCCTCCACCACACGGTATTCCATCCAGAGCAGTTGTCTCACTCGCGGGGGGTGAGCGAAGGGCAGGATTTTCATTAAAGAAGCCGCTGGGTTTGAGTCGGAAGCCGAATTCTCTGCATTCACAAGAAATATAACGAAAATCAATTATATTTGAAGCAAACTGGAATAATTTTTCATGATTGAAATATTTTCAATAAACACTTACGTTGGACATCCAGAAACCACTGGCCAATCCTCCACTTCCGGAACACAGACATAGCCAGCAACATGCCATAAGACGACATCCGTGTCCACAATATTCGCCGAAGCATTCTGTTCCGTCCAAGCAGCCACGCCCTCATCCAAAGGTCCTTCATATTTCAAGTACCTTCCAGCAGCATAAATTTGATCAGGATTGTAGGGCAGCACCCAAGTATTATGATCCGCCCACGGAGCAAGTTCCCTCAAAGGACTGTCAGGCGTCAGCAGATTTGGAACGCTTGGATTTGGTCCTGTTGGAACCAGTTTCCATCCCACAGGTTTCCCACTCAATGGCTGAATGTTATCATCATTGGAAATCTTCCAAGAACGGGTTGGTAGGTTATCAGAAGGCGCGTCTCCGGCAGTCTCCAAGATTGTACTCTGCACTTTCAAGCCACTTCCAAACGGATTCTCCGGACTGGAAGTTTCCGAGACCCTCACAATATCTTCAATGGAAACCGTGTTATTCCTGCCATCGATGTCTGCGTCAATCCGAACTGCAAAGAAATGTTGATAAATTTGGGTGTATAGCTGAGGGGCGACAAGGATTCCATAATCGGGCGCCTTCACATCAACCGCCATCAGATTGGTTGTAAGAGTTCCAGTAATTTTGATTGCGAGCTCAATGTTCCCGTCCTCGTAAAATCTCCAGGTGACCCAGTACAATGTGAAGTCAACAGAGGTCATGTGGCTGATCGCAAGTCGCTGATTTCTAACTGCTGCAGTTTGCGTGGTGACAGGGTCCCTCTGAGCCCAGAGAAGTCCAGCGTCCTCCTCAACCACACAAATGGAGTTGTGGACTGTCCATGTCTCCGTTTTCTCGTTGTGATGATCGGCTCCAAAGTAGTAGGCGTTCCCACGGCAGAACTGGTTGAGTGGGAGGGCGTAACAGGATGACCCCAATTCCCAAACTTCTTCGTCACGTGACTGCAAAAATATAAGACAATTGGTCAAATAAAAAATTACAGATGCCATTTTGTAATGAGTTGTGAATTTAAAATCTTACCAATTTGCGGTGATATGGGGGCCGAGGGTCGGCGTATCTCAGGAATATTTCGGAGAGCGACATTCTATAAGCGATTGGTCGGATGACGCCATTGTCGGTGTAAGAAATTGTGTAAAAGTGAGGTCCTTCCCGAGGATTGTAGCCAATCCTCAACTTAAAATTT
Source organism: Willowsia nigromaculata (assembly GCA_034700605.1). NCBI lineage: Eukaryota > Metazoa > Arthropoda > Collembola > Entomobryomorpha > Entomobryidae > Willowsia > Willowsia nigromaculata. Next base: position 3,205 of record JAQIXX010005348.1, on the reverse strand, counting down.
TGCCATGAGACCTCCTTTCCAGAAATCTTGAAACTGGGTCCATCAGGCTGGGAGATTTGGAGGGGGTGGAGTCCTCGTCGAATGGAGTTGGGAGGGAGTGTCTCGGGAAAGTAGTTGTATTCCGTTTGGGGAACAGAGTTGCCAGATCTGTCGCTGGTGTCAAATCCTTGGTGGATGGGAAGATTTTCAATTCCTCGGACAACGTTTGCGCCAAGCTCAACGTAGACGATGAAGTCAATGGGGTGAGCTGTTAAAGTAATTGAATGTTAATTAAGCATCACGTTGGCATTTCAAAATACTCCCAAACTTGTGATATCTCAACTTACACCAGTAATTAGTTCCGGCTCCACGATATCCGTAGAAATAGATCTGTACGATTTTTCTGGCTTGGGAATAGTTGGGGTTATCTGCGACATATCCAGCGTCCCTGAAAATATTAAGAGAATGAAATAATTACCGCATATTCATAAATTAATTATCAATTTATGAGAAAAATTACTCACCAAACCTCCGCTACGACATCCGAGGGACCATTGTAGCCCAGGGCTTTCAGCCTTTTAATGACTTGAGGATCTGCAAAAGCAATCTTCGTTGACAGGTCATTGTCCTCGACTGTGATACCCGCAACCTTTTTATCAGGCCCTCCTTCCGTCCATCTTTCAACTTGAAGAGTACTCAAATTGACGACCACGCAGATGGGGCGTCTTGAAATCGGATCTGCTATCAAAGCATTTGCCTGCACACAAACAAATAATTGCAATTTATTTGATTCATTAAGATTATGAAAATTAATCGCTTACCCTTCTTGGAATGAGTCGAAGTGGTGGAACCGTCTGAGTGAGAAAATATGGATACATTACGTCCTTGTCTGGTTCCCTCAATCCAATGAATTTGAATTGCCAGTCGGATGTCTTGTTATGGAGGCGGATGATGCTTCCTACAAGTCGCATTTCGAAACTGTCCAAGGGGTCCAAGGGATGATGATTTCCTGCCACATATTAAATAAAGTTTCAAAATATTAATTACTTTTTCAAAGCAAACCAAAAAACTGGTTGATAAACCAAACATTATGGAATTTAAAATTTCAAAAGAAAATATTTTAATCTTACCAATTCTCGTCTGCAAACTGACTCCTGCATCGTCCAATGTGTCCTTATGGGTCTCTTCATTGTTGACCTTAACATTATCTGAGGAATAAACAGAGAAATTATAACAAATTTAAATACATCATAACATACAGTTTTAAAATATATATAGCTATAATCCCATATTATTGTAGTAATACTAAAAAACTTACCGAATTTTTGTGGGCTCCCACAGTTTACTAAAGTTACTATGAAAACAACTAAAACGAAGCCTATAAGGCTAAGATGCCTGGGAAACGGCAACATTGTAAAATATTCAATGGTGAACTCAGAATATATGAAAATTACAAGGAAATTTTTAAAGAAAAACTGGAGAACTTGCTCTGCAGGCTGTTTCTCCTACGATGCCAAAGAATATACTGATGCTTCAAGTTGGGATACTTAAGGTGGTCACTAGATAAACATGTTCATTTACTAAATTGTTATGACAAATTCTGGTTGTCCTTTGATTTAAAATTTTCATGGAAAATTTGTGGTAGGACTTACGTCCTCTATTGTTAAAGTAAATTGATGCATGTTAAAACATACCAAGCAGTTTCATAACCTACCTGCATTGTAAAAATTGAGAGAAAGGGTTTCGGGTACTTTGAATTAATAAAATATAAAGCTTTGTAAAAATATGCAGCTGCAACTGTATGGAGTTCATAGAATTTGAGTGAGTGTTTTAATCCCAATCCTTTTTCTTATGAATGCTCATTGTTGCTTCATAGACTTGGGCTTGCTTTTTATTTCGTTTAAATTATGAAGGATTATTTAGTACGGATTATGTTTTATAACTAGCCATTTGAGAAAAGTTAAGGACATGAATTTGTTGACTACGTGACTGACTGTTTACTTTAAAGAGGTACTAAACCAAAGTTGATAAAGGGACAAGAGACAGTAGTGCCAATCGCTGAAAGCATAATTATTTTCCAGACTTTAGAAAATATTCAGTCATTCCTTTGTGTGTGAGTTGTGTGATATTTTCGACTGCAATAATACTTGGTTATTTTTAAAATAAAAAATATTGCTTATCAGCGGGATGTCTACAACTCTTTCTGGATGCAAAGAGATTACATTGGATTTGTTTGGCTACATGAAACAACAGCAACCATATATATGCCTAATTGTACTGAATATTCTCCGTGTAAATTTGGTATTGAAATTGATACGAGGATGAAACAATGCACTTTGCTATCACCAAATGGTTCCAAAATTCCACATGATTTTTGCTTGTTTTTTATAAATCTCAAAGTTCCAATTGCAAAATTTTGACTAAATGATATTTTAAAATGATAATAATTATGAAATTCATGCAATTTTAAGATAAGTAAAGTATTTGAGATAAGCTACAATCTCCTTCAAGACAAGTTGGTAGATATTTGAAGTATTTTTGAGAATCCAAACAAAACCCAATTTAATTAACAAAAAATATTGTGATATGATAATTAATTGATTTCGTTCATATGGAAAAGTACCCAGTGTCTTAAGACTTGTCAATATTCTTAATGTAGTTATCTTTAAGTCCTTCCAAAAACATTGTAGCTTATAACCAGTACATGGGATTAGTATGATGTAAGATTTAAACATGATTTGATGATTTAAAAACTAATGAGCATGATATGAGTACTTATAGTAAAGCTTAAAAGATTATTGTAAAATGAAAGAAATTGTCATTTGGTTTTCACATTTCACATCATATTGAGTATTGGATTAAATATTTAGAATAAATATTTAATTGACGTTAATTGCGATTTAAACCTCACTAACATGTTTTTACTCATTCCCAAATTCTCTAGAATGAAAATAATCTTAGAGAAAAGTTTATTACGAACGGCCAAGTCAATAATTATAATACTGTACTGTGATTTATATATTAAAGCTTATATAAAATTAGGTTATAATTTTTAAATATTAGGTGACGGATACCAGTGCACAGGACAGTCCAGTGATTATTAACGACCAAAGATGGCTGAAATAGCATTTGCAATTATATTATCTTTGCCGTTTGATCCTCCAAGAGTAACTGCTTGTGCAGTGGGTTTGCTGGTAGCGGGTTGTTGGGGAGGTGAACTTCCACC
>JAQIXX010005347.1:0-14168 GCA_034700605.1 Willowsia nigromaculata | reverse complement strand
GGATATCCCGATCCCGATCCTTTCACCACAAAGGGCTCCAGAAACCCCTGACATAAATCAGCGTCGTTCTCGCGCAAGGAGCGCTTCTCGACCTCGAATTGACAATCAGGATGAGATAGATGTCCCGGAGAATTATCCGCGTCGTCCTCGCACAAGGAGCGTTTCTCGGCCACGAGACATCCCGATGCCTCCACTACAAAGTGCTCCACAAACCTCAGAGAATAATCAGCGTCGTTCTCGCGCAAGGAGCGCTTCTCGACCACGGAGTGACAAACAGGATGAGATAGATATCCCGATCCCGATACTCTCACCACAGAGATTGCCAGAACCCCCAGAGGATAACCCGCGTCGTTCCCGCGCAAGGAGCGCTTCACGGCCACGCAATGACAATCAGGATAAGCAAGATATCCCGGAGAATAATCCGCGTCGTGCTCGCACAAGAAGCGCTTCTCGACCACGAAATGACAAACAGAATGATCCAAAGTTGAGCTTGAGACCTGTAGTTCAAATGGAGGAGGTCAGTGGACACAATTGTTCAATTACTCCAGCTCCAAGTACATCTTCACAAGTATCATCTGGCCCCTGCTCTGATAGACTATGGTCAGCAGCTCAGGTTGAAATTCATTAAAAATATACATTACAAGCAAACATTTTACCCTCAGTAGTGTCGTTAAATTTTTAATTTTTGTACACTCTAAATTTCAATTAATCTTATTGGTTTTGTTTATATAATCCTCCTAATTTTCTTTTTCTGCATTAGGTTGGCATGCCGGATAACCCAACAACTTTCAAACAGACTACCACCAATTCCGACTCTGGGAACGAAGGAAGCCTGGGGGAGAATCCGGAAGAAAAACCTCCAGTATTGCCGTTACCACAAAATGAGCCATTACCAAACATCAACGGCTCGGGATCCGCGACATTCATTGGGATTGATGTAACGCAACGCGGGCTAATGCAGAACTCGCAGGTAAATTATCTTAAAAACTTACTATTCTTTTTAACTGAGCAGATTTTGTATGAATAACAGACAATGTGTGAATTCTTATAGATATTTATAAAAAAACTGGTGAGTGAAGTAACCAAGGCCTTTATTGAGCCGGCATTAAATGATTGCTCTTCTTACGTAGCAGAACTGCAGAAGGTGCAATCGACGTAAGTAAATAGGACATTTTCATCAGCTTATTTCAATCGCTATTTAATATTAATGTTTTTCTTCAATCTATTTTGTCTAGTCTTGCCCCGGGGTCAGTGACAATCGTCGGGGTTGATGTAACGGAGAATATGCTAAAGAACAACTTACAGGTAAATTATGTTTAAAAACTATCTAGATGCTCTTATCAGTGCCCATCCTACTATGGCATCAGGTGGCTATCAAAAGCCAGGGCCCCGGGCCCAGGGGGCCCTCTCAGCTCCAAGAAGAAAAATTAATAACGCCCGAAAATAGAAAAAACACAATTTACGAGAACCCCAATAAATACTTGAAACATGAATGGAGCATTCCTGATTTTACCACAAATATGGTTTTAGTGTTTTGATTGCTCCATTAATTTCAACTTCCAAGAGAATACCACAAGGTACTAACTGAACCGAATAAAAATGTTTGGCAAGGTAAAAGTATATCATTAAGACTCTACTCGGATAATTTTTGTTTTGTGAAATGGACTTTTGCTATAGATCAAATAAAATTTGCTTTCCTGCAAATAGATTATCATGCCGGCTTGTTGAATCTTGTTTATCGAACGCATTCATGCTCAAAAATCGTGTGGACTTGTTTTTAAAAACTAAACCTGTCTGTGAACTAAAAATTACAGAAAATGCAAACTTATTATTTATAAAAATATACATTACAGGACCTTATTTTGAATATGGAATTCTCGTGTTAATTTGTTTAATTTTTCTGATTAGCGGGTTTAAAAACAATGTAGGCTTCTGCACTTCTGAATGAGTGCATTACGCATTCAAAATATAAATATTGAACGAATTTATTTCCTCAAGAATAGAAGTCGTGAAAAGAAGGAGAGCATTCTGTTACCAACTCCTCGTGAATGTCCCCTTAAAGTATCAATAAGATCCAATCGAGCAATTTAATAGCTCACATAAAAAAATTTCAAAATTTAAAATTATTAAGGGTTCTCTGAATTGTACCAACTTTGGAACAGCCATGCATTGGATGAAAAATTGCATTACGTATTACATATGAAAAACCTACATATTTGTAAAAAGCATGCACAAATGTAAATACTTTATTCTAATCTAATTTCCTTGATAGTTTATTCGTCATTGTTAAAAAATATCAAAATTAACAAACCCAAACTATCACAACAAAATTTTTTTTAAGCCGGGGGCCCTCGTCAAATATAGTAGCCAGGTTCCAAAAACTCTAGGATGGGCTCTGAGTATCACACTGTTGCGTGTAAAATGGTAAAGTAAACACCTAAAAGATTTCAGTTGGTTACTGAAAAATTGAACTGAAGCACAGTTTCAAATTGCATTTGAAGTGAAAGTTTGTGTCTATAAGCAACCATAGTTGATAATAAAAGCAGGAATTTTCGACACTGAAATTCTAAAATGCTGAAATTTGTTTCACTGTTTGCATTTTGCACATTTGTCATGAAGTATTTACAGCACTTAAATATTTTTAAAACAAAATAAATAGACCAATGCAAAATATTATAAACTTTAGCATCTTCCATAAATAAATTTTATTGTATTTATAATTTAAATAGTGTGGTCAACGCACAAACCGAGTTGAGTGAGGAAGATATTATTAAATTTCTCTTTAATAGTACATACAAGTATAAGAGACCACCAGTTATCAGTGCAGGTGAACAAGGTATGTATTTAAATATCAAACTATAGATGACTTAATCTTGGTATTAATAATTCAAATTGTAAATCTCTACTATAGGACCCGTCAATGTTACAGTAAATCTTTATTTGCGCAACATATATAAGATTGATGATATTAAAAACGTAAGCAAAAGTGTGATAATAAATGGATTAAAACTTTTTAGTCGCTATTAGACCCAACTTACAAAACTTGAGCGCAAATAGACATGAATTCGTATCCTAACCAAAAAATCTTTAACGACTTGTATATTATTGAAATGCAAATTTAAATCTGAAAACAGGATTACGATGTCCAGTTGACTTACCGCCAAAGATGGAGGGATGAAAGTCTAACTTATAATGCTGGTTTGTTGCATTTTCAGTTATTTAGAAAATTGGTCAATATAATTATTGCTCCTACAATAGCCGTTATTTTGAAACTCCAATAAAACCTTTATAGGAAGTATCAAAAGCCGGAATTACATAAATTTGCCCAACCCTTCAAACTATGTATGGCTTCCTGATACATTCTTTTCAAATGAGATAGGGGCAAGCTATCCCGATTTAATGGTTCGGAACGAATACTTACGTATTTATCCAAATGGAGATGTAATACACAATACCAGGTAAAATTCTTTATAATCTTGTGAATTCTTGCCAATTTTAAAATTAAGAAAATCTATTTACCTGCATTGCATAATTCATCAAAAAAATATCAAATCTTTTAATCAGTGTTTTTATATTGTATAGAATTAACCTAAAACTATGGTGTCACATGATATTCAGAAACTTCCCTTTTGACAAGCAGACATGTTCCATTCGTATCGCAAATTGTAAGCTAATATTATAGTTTCTTATTTGATTTATTGAACTTAACTATTTAAGATTACAAATTACATTAGGAATTGTCTATATTTTAGACGCGCACACGAATACTGACATTAACTATAGATGGCAGGAAAACGACCCAGTTCAAGTAACTTCGGATCTTTTAGTTCCAAATTTTCATCTGTATCAATTTGTAGCTGACTACTGTGATTCACAAACAAATACCGGTATGAACATCTAAAAACTACTCATTGTTAATCTTTTTATGGTATTTGCATGCAGACGAGATTATGCAATGACCTGACACAATGTTTTCACAGGATATTACAGTTGCTTAAGGGTCGACTTCAACTTGAAGCGGGAAATATTCCAATACTTCATGAACCTTTATATCCCAGTCGGAATGATGGTCACTGTAGTGTGCCTCTCGTTCTGGATAGATTCTCGAGCTATTCTTGCTCGTATAGGTTTAGTTGCAGGAACACTTTTTCTTTGTACTGCTTTAATAATTTCATTGAACCAAACATTCCCCGTATCACCCTATCCAAAAGCAGTAGATATTTGGAATGTAACATGTCTCACATTCATATTCTTTGCTTTAGTCGAAACTATTGTTGTTCAGTACATTGGAAACCTTGAGAATGAAAAGAAATCCAAGATGTCAGGAGAAAGCGTTGGGGACAATCAAATAGAAGTGGAATTGAAGACGTCCAAGGCAAAATCTGAGAAAAAATGCGTGCCAAAGTTCTGTTTTGATGCTGGCCCAGTGTCAAAAAAAGTTGACAAAGCGTTTAGAGTAGTATTTCCAGTCTCATTCGTCATTTTTGCCTATATTTACTTTCAGTACTACAGGCGTGATCACTCCACAAATTAAAAATCTCAAATCGTCAATCAAACTCAATCTTATACGGTTCAATTAAGTTTTGCATTATTATATTTTATTGGTGTAAGAAATTATATTTAAACAGTAGCGCGTTATGGTATATGTGGAATTTTTTAGTTTTTTGTGTTTATGTTTTTAATGTATAAAAGTGGAACAATTTGCTTTTATTTGTTTCTTCCAATATGGACTTTCTCTAATAGTGATTTAGAAAATGAGAGAAAAGCAACAATTGAATGCACAAATGTGGAGCATTTTTATAGATTACAATGGTTTTCTGGAGAATAAAATGCTACAAAAATATAACTTCAAGTTATAATGGAAGGTATAAAAGTGTTTGCTATGTGAATTCAATAATAGTCATTTCTAATATTAAGTCACAAATACTCAAGAAATTACGAAATTATCGTTAAAAGTCCTGATAGCATGAGTACCCTTTATTCAGCATGCACGTATGTTTTTCCAGTTCCAGTTTTGCGGTTCTTTGAAATTTGAGTGGCTTGTCAAACAATGCGGTATTAGCAATAAATCATATCACACATACTTATCTACTTCAATATCCTAGAATCGCACTTGCGTCAGAATTTACCTATTTTGTTTGTAAAGCTAAAATAACGCGAGAGTCAGGAAAACACAAGAATGTGAAAAAGCAATAGGAAACGGTGCGGGTCCGGAGAGAGAAAGTAGAAGAGATATTTATTTGACAAAGAGAAAGAAACAGAGAAATGGCATATATTTCTACATCTTACCCACACAGTCAGCAATTACACGATCTCATTCGGCAGTAGAAAAAGATCGGATTTCTTTGAGAAATGTTGCCATAACTCATAAAAATGCATTCATACAAAATGATAAATGACCTTGAGAACAAAATTGTATGCTTCTTATCGTGACACTGTTTGCTTTTAAGTCTGTCAAGTAGGCTTGAATATTCCACATAGTGACTGAAACTTAGAGATGAAGCACGTAAACTTTTTTTGTTGGAATATATAAATTTGTCATTGTTGACTGGCACCTTTAAATTTTAGAATCTAGGCCCAGCATCAAATATGTAACAGTATACCATGTGGAAAATTGGCGTACCATTTTAATACACAGCTTTTTTATTAATACGCCGTGGCTAAAATATTTGCTAATGCATGGTACATGTATGATTTCTCCCCACAATATTCATTCCGTTTTGTCCATGAACAAGCAAAATGTTTGATTACGGAGCTCGAGCTGGCACACACACAAGTCGATACTCACTGAAAACGGAGGCTTGGATTATATAGAAGATGAGTAAATGTCTGACCATTGCGAAGTGGGGAGTAAAGACATCTGTACACAAGGAAAGTTACGGGTCTAGTCGTTGTAGCATATAGCTCATGATAGAAACAAAGAAAGTAAGTGAAAGCATCACAAAAATTATTGGTAGAAACGGTGACGTCTAAAGAAATGTTTTCGAAAGTAAAGCACAAAGTCTCAATTTATGTCAATCACAATTTTGCTGGTATGCATACGACAAAATATGACTTACAGTGAAGACGAATACACTTTTAAAATTATATCCATGAATTTAGTCATTAAAATGTTCCATTATTTTGCTGGACTATAAATTTTGGATTCTTTCTATATTTTAGAGTCATCTTTCACTTTGTATTTGAAACTCAGTATTTTGGTGTGGCAGAATCCCATTCCTGTACCCATTATCATGGCTCCTTTTTACTTTGTATGGTTAAAAAAATATGTGACCCGAAGAAACTATGAACACAATAACGTGGCCAAATAAAAGCAAGCCGAGTGGCTTGGGAGTTGGGAGCGAGAAAGTAGAAGAGAAAAACGGTTTCCAGAGATAGTACATAGAAATGACCCATATATCTTCTTCTTGCCCACAAAGTCAACAGTTGGGAGATCGTATTCATTGACAAACAAATATTGGAATTCTTCGAGAGCTTACTCCACAATGCATTACAACCATGCACATAAAATCCGAAATGACCTTGACAATATTACCTTCATTCTTCTTACCGTGAACGTGCGGCTTGAAAAAAGGTAAAGTAAGTGTAAGCTATGAGAAATGTCACAGTTGCTGAAACTGTGAGTTGAAGCAAGCAAGAACCAAAACATACCAAAAGTTTCTGTCTACAAAATGACAAATTTTACGGATATTTTTAAAATTTAGGCTCAGCAACAAAAGTGTAAGAGTAAACAATGCGGAAAATTGGCGTACCATTTTAATTAATATAGTTTTTGTTGATACTCTGTGGGTAAAATATTTCCTAATGCATAGGACATGTCTGATCCCTCCTCACAATGCCCATTTCGTTTTGCTTCTGAACAATCAGAATGCTTGATAACGGAGTTCAAATCGTCGACACACACGAAAATTGATACTCGCCAGAAACAGAGGCTTGAATCAAGTAGAAGATGAGTGAGGGATTGAGTATTGATTGAGTAGTATAGAAATCTGTACACACGGAAAGTTGAAGCCCTAGTTTTTGCATAAAGCATAAAGCTTATGAAAGTAACAAAGAAAGTAAGTGAAAGCATTACAAAAATTTTTTATGGCAAAGGATTTTTTGCGTAGTAGAGATAGAAACTCAATATATTTATTGACAAACCTTTGGTATGGGATTCGTTTCTTTCCGCAGAATCCATCAATTTAGGAAGATAGATAATAAAAGAAGACCAACATTTTTACGGGCCCGTTATACAACAAGAAATGCAACTACTATCGTTTGTGTAAGTTAGTAGCTTCTTGAACATGAAAAAATTTCATGTTAATTGTCTTTTGATTATGTGAATGTAGTTCTGCCTAGTTTTAAATTTGACAAAAAACTTTTCAATATTTCAGATTAATTTACATATATGCATATACAATCATTTTTGTAAAACTCAAAATATTAAGAGCTCGAATAATCAATTCTGAATAAGATGGCCTTGAAATAAACTTTATTATATTTATTCTCATCACTCTTTATTAATGTCAATATATTTTAACCACAAGGTATCTGTTATGCCTATGCAAAATAGGACTAACAAAAAAATACACTTAGTAATTTAATACATAAAAATAGTCAATTAATAACCGTATTTTATTACTATATTATATATTCGGTTTATTGGTCTAGCACAATACCGGTGCTGTCGCCATTATCATGAGTCGCTTGTATTGAGAAAAAGAATGAGACCTAAAGAAACTATGAACACAATAATTTTGCCAAGTGAAAGCAAGCCGAGTGGGTTGGGAGCGATGAAGTAGATGAGAAATTTATTCAAGAAGAAGTAAAAAAGAGTCTCCGGAGAAAGTACATAGAAAAAGCCTATATATCCTCATGTTGCACACACAGTCAACAGTTGGGAGCTCTTATTCGTTGACAAACAAAGATCGGAATTCTTCGTGAGCTTACTCCACAATGCATAACATACGTTCACATAAAATCCGAAATGACCTTGAAAACATTCCTTCATGCTTCTTACCGTGAATCTGTTGCTTGAAAAAAGGTAAAGTAAGTGCAAGTTATCAAAAATGTCACAGTTGCTGGTTGAAACTGTGAGTTGAAGCAAACCTAAAAAGTGTGCTTGAAGTGAAAGTTAATGTGTCTATGAGTATTCATAAGCTGGACTTAGAAACACGAATTTTCCACTCAGAAATCCTGAAATGCAGAAACTAGTTCTACTTTTCACATTTTCCACATTCGTAATGAGGTATTTGCGATATTTTAATGGTAAAAAAACACTGTCATGTGTTATAAATAAACTTCAGTTTCTCGGATGAATAATTGATTGCATTAAATTTTTTAAGTGTGGTCAATGCACGAAGCGACTTAAGTGAGGAAGATATTATTAAGACCCTTTTCAATGGCACACACAATTATAAGGGACGACCTGTTAACAGTACAAATAAACATGGTATGTAAATCCAAGATTATTGAAGACGTAATCATGGTGTATTTATAATTTTTAAATTCTAAATCTCTATCAATAGGACCCGTCATTGTTTCAATATACATGTACTTGCGCACCATAGAAAACATTGATGACATTAAAAACGTAAGTTTCACTCAGACAATGAACTAATAAATATTTACAATATTGATTACCCTAATTTTTAAGAAACTTGCAAATGGTAGGAATTTTTATCATAATAAAAACTGTTTATTGGCTTTATACAATACTGAGTTTCCTACAGTAAAATCTCAAATAGACGCCACACCCGATTAGGCGTCTTCACATTCTAATAATCGCCTCTTGAAAGTTGGACGGTTCAGTGCATTCTGTGCATGTTTTGTCTTGAATATTTTTAAGACACTGGATAGATTTTATACAGTTGGCATTACCAGCTTTGTATGCATGTCGATTAAGATATTTAAACAAATTTCTAAGTAAAAAATTTAAGTACTTTAGTCGCCTTGCCAATAGATGCTGGGATCCACGAACTAAAAAATCAATTACCTCGGTTTATTGTATTTCAAAATTAAAACAGGAATACGACATCCAGTTGACCTACCACCAAAAATGGAACGATGAACGTCTAATTTATAATGCTGGTTTGTTGTATTTATGGCTGCTATTAGTCAAATAATTCATTTTCCCACAAAATCAGTTATTTTGAAATCCCTATAATTTTTTACAGATAGGAACAAAGGTCGCAAATTCATAAATTTGCCCAACCCCTCAAGTTTTACATGGCTTCCTGATACATTTTTTTCAAATTCAAAGCAGGCAAGCTACCATGATTTAATGCTTCGGAATGAATATTTTCGTGTTCACCCAAATGGAGATGTTGTACACAGCACCAGGTACCGTTCGTAGTAATATAATGCATTTTATACTTTAAAATTCCTATAATAACTCTTCAGCTTTCTTTCATGTGGAAATATTTTTTTAAACTGACAAATATGTAATCTTTTTTCTGCACAGAATTTCTCTAAAGTTATCGTGCCCAATGATGTTTGTATTGTTCCCTTTTGACAGACAGACATGTTCTCTTCGTCTCGCAAGTTGTAAGATCTTGTATTTGAATTAATTAAACTTTTATTGTTGGCCTGACAAAAATGCTTTAGAAATTGTCTATATTTTAGGGGGACATACAACTGCGGACATTATTTATAAATGGGAAGAAACTAACCCAGTTCAAGTCGCTTCAGATCTTCACATTCGAAATTTTGCTTTATATCAGTTTACTACAGACTATTGTGATTCAAAAACATCTAACGGTATTAAATATTTATTATTTAAAATTTTCTACACCAGATTATGCGATAAAATGACAAAATATTTGTACGCAGGAGTCTACAGCTGCTTAAGAGTCGACTTTGCATTCAGGCGGGAGTTTCGACCATACTTGAACAACCTTTACATCCCATGCACAATGATGGTCATTGTAGCCTGCTTATCATTTTGGATTGATTCTCGAGCTCTTCTTGCGCGCATTGTTTTAGTCGCTGGAACACTTGTGTTTTGTACTACTCTAATAATTGCATTGAATCAAACATTCCCAGCACCATCCTATACAAAAGCAGTGGATGTTTGGAATATGATTTGTCTTACATTCATATTCTTTGCTTTAGTAGAAATTATTGTTGTTCATTATATTGGAAAACGTGAAAATGTTAAGACATCTACCGCTACCGAAGGAAGCGTTGACAACGGGGAAATTGAAATAAAATTGAATAACCGAAGGGCAAAATCTGAGACAAAATGGGTTCAAAAGTTGTGTTGTAGGGCTAACTCAGTATCCGAAAAAATTGACTGCGTATCAAGAGTAGCATTTCCTGTTGCTTTTGTTATATTCATAATTCTTTACTTCCGTTGCTTCAATCGCGATTTGGAATAATACTGCTGGTCAAATTTCAAGTATGTATCCTGCGTTTGTTTTGATAGTAAGGCAGCAAAATTTCGTCGCAGTTCTACTTTACCAAAATTGCTTTTGCAGCCATATAGCATATGTTATGCTCTGCCATGTCATAGATTTTAAATAGCTCATTGAACCACCCGTTACCTGTGACGTATCAAAATGATTTAAGAAGTTTATTATTTTGTAACAAATTATCAGAACCACATATTATTCTTCCTGAATTACTATTAAACATCATTTATCGTAGTTTAGACCGTTTATTTTTTAAGTTTGTAGGCACTCTTTTGCCAACTCTTATTCCTATTTCACCCAAGAAAATAAAAACAGATATAGATGTAGTATGTAACCAACTTTGTTTCTAATAATTTTGTGTGTCACAAGGAATACTACAAGATAAAATTATAAGTATCTTCGGTTTCATGACATCAGATGTAATATTAGAATTAAAATCCCTATAACTTTATCAATATAAACAAAATCGGATACAAAATTATAAAACATTAATTGCATTTATAGTAAAAATAATTCGCCACTGTCTTTGAACTGTATAGTAAATACATATTACAATAGTTATTTACCTTATATTAAATTTATTTAGTCTGTTATGCTAGCAAGTAGGGGTGGCGGAGTCGGTATGCGAGTTTGGTTACACCAAAAGTCAAATTAGAAGAAAGACTATTACAATTTTCTCCATTATTTGGGTACATGACGTTGGAGAGATGAAAGCATTTTTAGTGGAGTTGTTTGCCCAATATCCCACTCTAGCTCCTAGCATTCTTTTACTTTTACTTGGGCTCATAGTTAAGCTGTGAATGTATTGATGTGACCAACTAATTTTGTATCAAAATTAATACATAATTAAGTCTAGATACACTACAAGTATAACGACGATGCGGTAACACAACCTTGCACATTTACCTTAAAATTAACTACCTATCAATAAGAACGCCAAGATTTATAGCTTAACAAATGAAGTAATTAAAACTGGGGACTAAAATGAAAAAGGCGAAGCGTTTTACTGGAGTACAAATCTTCCTGGCAAATAAAAAGCTGAAAATTTATTATTTAAAGTAATAAGCGAAAGTGTTAAAGTTTTCATTGTTGAAATTATTCAAACTCATTTATAATGAATAATTACAAAGCATGACATGATGTTTGTTTGATGACATGACATGATGCATGACAGTTTATCTTAATGTAATAAGCAGGTATTTGTCTTTGGGGAAAAAATAATTATTGAGTATTTACTTACAACAGAATTTTTCACTAGATGTAGCTGTCGGAATCATTTCTGAATTTAAGTAGTTTGATACATCTTGTATACAATTGTATGACAATAAGTAAAAACCTTATTGAACACTAGAATCTAGAAATAATGACGTAATGAGCCTTTGCTGTCTTTTCTGTCTTATTGTTCAATCTACTTTAGTGTGAGTGAATGGAAAAACCTCTTAATAATCTAGTCTTTTAATGTACAAAATATTTTATTCGGTGATTTTTTTTCTTTAACAAATATATGAGTTGTGATTAGAAATAAAAGTGTAGAGTAAAACAACATAGAAAGTTGAAGGTCTAGTTGTGCCTGTATCTAAAATGACACTAATGCATTTAATTTACTCCCCGTATGAACGGATGTGTTCAAAATTAGTAAAATATGCGGTATTATCCATCACTTAATGAAATCTCATAAAAATCTTACCCAACCAGCCATTAAAATACAATTTTTTTGAATCCACGTGCTAAAGTAGTATTTGCATTTTATTGAAGTTGACAATAAATATAGTAATAACCATTACATCAATATTTTTTATGGATCCAACCCTTCTATATTATTTAGCGGACATGGAAATTCTTACAAATGGCTCGGGAGCACAAAGTTTGCCATCCCTGGTCAACCTGAAAAATCCCTGGTAAAACCCTTCCCTGATCCAAAACGAAATCCCTGATGACCCCAAACAAATCCCTGGTGAGTCCCAAATAACCCTGAAATTCGCTAAAATTTCGGCGAAAATCACTGTTTTCTTTTATCAAAAATTAAAAAAACGCTCCCTGGTCAATACCAAATCCTTGGTCACGAAAAAAACCCTGGGAGCACCACTCCCGTGCTCCGTAAGAATTTCCATGTCCGACTATAAGTATGCACAAATGGCAATGTGAGACAGCCGCTTTGTTTGGCTACACTTCGTCTATATTCCACTCAACTCAAATGAGAAACAGAAGCTATTGAAAGACACAATATGCGTGTAAACCTCAATTTTGTCCCGTTAAGCATGAATGAAAACCGGAGCTTTGCAAACTACTAAAACAAGCATGTCTTTTTGAGAATTGGCTTGTCGTAAATATGAACGCAATGTGAATATGAACACAAAAAATTACTAGCATGGTGTTGTTAAGTAAACTGACAATCTAATGCTTCATCTCTTTGACAATACCATTCATTTATATAAAAAACGTGTGCTCATTTCATATATCTCAACTATTGATATGTTCAAATGTATACACATCTCTAAAACCGAGCTCATTTTTAACGTAATGTTTTCATGAGCCATATGAGAGTAATATGCGTGAATGTATGTCATTGCACGCATTTTTTATACATTGAAAATAAGACCTAGGAATGAATAGACTTTCTCTGTCAAGCAATCAGAAATAACTTACGAGTAAGGCATGGACGTACCTATCTTAGTTAAAATAACAATACAAAATACTAAAGTAATACATGCTTCTAACTTTGCTTCGAATGAAAATGAGAATTTTTGCATGCGAGCGTTGCTCGTTGTTGTTGACTGAATGGTTTAACAAACGACAAAAATAGGTCATAATGCTCGCACAATATTTAACTTTATTCGATGAAAGATGTGAGAGGATGGGTTGAAATTTGCAAAACTTCCTTATTCTCAATTGTCATGTAGCGCCAACCACATCTAGTCTCATGAGTGGCAAGATAAAATTTTTTAAATAATTAATTAGGTGGAAGTTTTATGGAGAAAATATTTATCTGGGAACCTTAAAGGAGTGAATGTTTATATTTTTGGATTCTCTGGAATCTAAAAGGCATAAAATCAATTTTCACTAAAGTGAACAAGTTAACTATGGGGACATTACAAAATAATGGGGTAGTTCTGTGTCTCGTATGTCAAGAGAAAATTTTTTTAAATGGTATACAGCCAGTGGTTAGAAGCGCCTTGTGTGTTTGTTTTTTCCATAAGATTTGTATGCAGAATTGGCTTCGTGGGATTAGAGATAAGTGAGTGGATAATTTGAACAGTTGGTTATTATTCATTAATTGAAGTGTATTATTAATTAATTTCTTTATTTATTTATAGTAAGGACTGTAGGTCCTATGGTTGTCCACATGGTAACAAAATAATGAATATTGTGGCTTCATGGTGGAATGGAATGAAGGTGGGTGGCGCGCCACAACAAAACCATGCGATCTCAGGTCAAATGTTAGGACCAATCGGAATTTTGCAACCTCCACAATCATTTCCCATGCAACAAGCGAGTATTCAAGCTGTGACAACAACGCAGCAACAATACCAAATGAACTCTGCTCCAAATGGACAACAGCCCCCAACCAACAAATTTTCATTTGGACCACAACCCCAAATGAACGCTGCTCCAAATGGACCACAGCTCCCAATCAACGCTGCTTCAAATGGACCACAGCCCCCAATCAACGCTGCTTCAAATGGACCACAGCCCCCAATCAACGCTGCTTCAAATGGACAACAGCCCCCAATCAACGCTGCTCCAAATGGACCACAGCCCCCAATCAACGTTGCT
>JAQIXX010005346.1:0-14170 GCA_034700605.1 Willowsia nigromaculata | reverse complement strand
AAATTTGTTTCTCCATTTTGTAGTGCTCTGCATGCCAAATGAACAGCAACAATTGCTGAGCTGCAACCAGATTCTGTAGAAATGCTTGGGCCCGTCATTCCAAGAAGAAATGATATCCTGGCGGCAGCAGCTCCAATCGAGTTGCCCATGTATGATCGATAGAATTCAGGATTTGCTGTCTCCTGGAGAATATCCCAAAAGTCTTTTAGCCAAGAGCCCATAAAAACAGAACCAGAGGTGCCACGTAAAGTGTGAGGATTTATGCAGGCATCCTCTAAACTTTCCCAAACGAGCTCATGAAGAAGTCGATGCTGAGGATCCATGAGTTCAACCTCCTTTGGTGAAATTCCTGGATAAAAAATGTTAAAAATGAAAATTACAAACCGCCAAACTTATTAATAATAATGCTTAAGGGTTTCCCACCGAAAAACTTGGAATCAAACTCGTCAACTGGAACTTTGAGAAATCCTGCGTTGGTTTTCTTCGCATCTGCTCGATGAACAGAACATTCTTCATTCTGCCACCGAAATGAAGGGGGAGTCCGCGTAGCATCCTCACCATGGAAAAGAAGATCCCAGAATTCCTCCAGATTGTTGGAACCTGGGTAACGACAACTCATTCCAACAATAGCCACGGGCTCCTTTTCATATCTTGATGGGTACTTTAGAGCCATCTCAGTTTTCATTCGTTTTGCATCTGCAGATATTGGATTCAACAAGGGCTCCACATCTTGCTGATGAATTTTTAGCCAATGGATGGCTACCAGGTTTCCAATCGTTCCAAGATCCCCCAAATCTAACATTCTGGATTCATCCGGGTAGTCCAGCAGCTTCACCAATGATATCTCATTTTCCCATCTTTGAATTATGCAATACTGTTTTAGTTATAGACCTCATAGTATCATAATCTTAACCAATATTTTTTATGTGGAAACCTAACCCAATCAACGGTGTTGCCTTGCCCAAAGCTTTGCAATACCTCGCCGGGAGTTTGTCACCAGTGTCGACCTGGTTTCCTACCCACTTTTTTAAATGGGTTCCAAATGGAGTGCCTACAACATAACGTAATAAGTTTTGCATTATCAATAACTTTTAAGAGATTTCACAAGTTTAAAGAAACTTGCTTTTAGTCACATACCATTTTTGATCAAAAGTCTAAGCGCTTCAAAATTGTCAACAGAAGGCTTGAAAAGAAACACCGATGTGTCTATTGCATCCTCTAGAAACGTAAATGCTTCCGTTGGCTTGGAAAATATGTCATCACAATTTTTCACCGCCATCATTGTTGGAGAAACGTACGCACAGTTTTGAAATGTTCGGAGAGCCATGAGAGAATAGAGTTTCGCAAAGTCCTCCATTTTCAAACCTGTAGTATTCAAGTCCTCCTCCATGTAAAAGACGAAATCCATCCCATGGTTGAGAGCCTTTCTGTTAAAATAAGGATTATAAAAATTCCAAAGTGATATGTTAGTTGTCTGGTAGACTGAACTATAGTATCCTCATTCTAGAATAAACTTAAGCTTTTGCAGGCTTTATGGGTTTAATACACACATTTTAAAGCAAGAAATCTACCTTAATTTGGTTGAAATTTTTGATGATGCAATCACAGCCACCTTTCTTGTCGTAAAAACCCTTCTTAGCGAAAATCCAAGAAGCAGTGCCTTCGACACGTCTTCATCGCACAGGGCAGAGGTCACCCACACTTGTTTGTGAATTTCTTTTTAAAAAAATACATGCAAATATGAATTCATGATTTATATTTGCTCATGTGAAAATGAACTGCAAATTTTTAAAGCTTACCAAGCATTTCGGAACGGGGAAAATTGAGACACCGGAAATCTCTGGAAGTAAACTCTGGAATATACCAATTGGTTGCACAGATTTTTTTTAAAATCACTTAAGAAATTTGTTGGGGAAGAGACTGAACCTAACCCAAACTAATTTCGATTCAGGTGTCACCCAGGTCTTAAATAGAAAATTATATGCCTAAGAAAGCGTCAACATTTCAACATGAAAACATGGTTCGTGTATTATTTTGTGTTAATTTACACACGCCCGTGATAACATTTTAATTTTATGAGACACTACAAAACTTATTGGATAGAAACAAACAATAAACAAGTTGCATTTGCAAATATGTACCTGACGACCTATTCATAGTATCAAATCTACGTACTGCGTACCCGGTGACACGATAGGAAATCATGGACGAACTACAACTTGTTTCTTGTCTCCAGAGACCCGACTCTGATGATAAGTGAGATTTGATAGGAAACATCTAAACATCTAACCTTCAAAAAATAATGAGAAAAGATTTTATGTTTTTAAAAATATATTTTTAAGTGAAATTCGCACATTATTCAATTCCCAGGCAGATTCTACTTGTTGTTGCATAATAATTTGCCGATTTAACATGACAAACTAGACTATTAACGATAAACATAGGATTTTTCATTTTTCTGACAGTTAAGGACATGTTTGTACATGCATGAAATACATGAAATGATTGTGGTGTTAATATCTGGACAAAGTCCAGCAAAATTTTTTTAAACCAAGATGAGATAGTTCGTTCTTTATACAATCTGGAATACAATTGTACTAATTGCCGAAGTTTCTAGAACAAATTTATTTAAGATTTAGTATGTTGGTAAGAAAATGCATGTGTTGCTCTTAAAAACAGCGTAAACATTTTATCATGTTTTTTGTGAATGCTAGTGATGAGAGAAAAACGAAACAGGATATTTTTCACCAGGGATAGCTGAAAGAAAACCAGATTTATTTTGATGTTCATGTCTGTTTTAAATTCATTATTATTTTAGACATAGGATTTATCGTTAAGAGATAAAATTAAAGTAGCACCCTGCACACTACTGTTGGGAAATCTCAGTGATTTTAGACATTCACGTTTGAAAGTCTAAAGTGATATTTTAAAAATATGGCTACGGTTAAGATTGTAACGTGTGGTTTAAGACATTTTATGAGGTGAATCATAATGTCGCATTGAAAGACTTGAGTGCGGAAATTAAGAGAGAGATGCAATCATGCAGATGACGATTGTCAGGTTGCTGGAATGATGATTTTCATGTTGCTTATGCTGGAATGATAATGGCCACTTTGTTGTTGGCCTAAAAATTCCAACGTGAGATACTCAGAAAATGATTGTTGTTTGCTTATGTGGTGATTGCAGCGAACGTGAGGTGTTTGATGATTTGACTAGTCATAATCACACGAAACGGTCATTTTTTCATTCTAGATAATGATATTGAATTGAGATGAAGCAACGCTATGGTTACCTTAGTCGACAGGTCTGGAAACAATTTAATTTGTTTTTCTAAAAACCAGAGGGGAAGAGCATTGCTCATAAATGTGTTTTGCTGTTTTGTCTTCGTTTTTTTTGGATTTACACAAAAGAGCATCGAATTGTAAAATTTGGTGAATTTGTTGAGATATTTATCAGAAATTTCTGGGGGAAGTCAAGAAAGTTAAGAGAGAAAGGTTACGACAGTGTAAAAATGTTGTTAGTGGATAACTTCCGGGTCCTCATGCTCATCGGTCTGATATGTGCCTCGGGAATCGGGCCGTCCCAAGAAGACCGTCAGTAGCATTTAATTCAACTTTGAACTCCCTTCAATCACTTCATTATTTATTCAATTCATTAATTGTTTTCGAGTACAGTAGAAAAAGAAAAGAGTTATTGAAAAACTACATGCTAATTTGTCTTTTTCGTGTTTTGTGCTCTTGTAATCAGCGAAATGTGTTCACCGAAATGGTACAACGAATATAATAGAGGACTGTTCCAACGAACGTGGAAAAATTGTGGAATTTACTGTCCAGGTTTAAATGAGATGTTTATTGGACCAGTTGCATGCCTTATCGATGGTGCATGTTCCCAACGTATATCGGGCAAGATGTCGTGTGAAGGTAACCGAGAGATCTGTTGCTGTTTGAACGTTGGTCTTGATCCTTACAATGACTTTGAAAAAGATGAGTCAGAAACGAAGTCTGCGCTGAAGATCAACCTAAAGAGTTAAAGGAATGCAGGAATACATCACCGCCAGGATGTAAGCAAAATAAGAATAAGTCTATTGATAATTGTGTTTCCAAAACTGTAGTTACCATATTCAAATTCACTTATCGAATGACTTGTGTAAGAAATTATCTTCCGCTAGTTGGCATTTAACACGCTGCAATTACTGCTTAGATGTTTATTTATTTGTATCCTGACTCAGGATTCCTGAGCACCAGTTTTGTTGATCCTTCTCTTTTGTAGCTGGAGACTCCCCAACTTTCAACTTTAACAATTTTAACTGGCCTACTTATCATGATGATGTCTCTTGGTGCATTTGTTTTTCTCCAATTAAATTTCGCTTTTAACAGGAAGTAACTAACGAATATTTGTAGATACTACTGAGTTCCTGGTTGATGCATATAAAGATGAATTAATTCTTTGGAGCACTGTTGGTATTTTGGTATCGTTGGTTGACATATATTGATCTTCGCTCTCACAATTCTGTTCATGTTATACAAATTCCGTGATGTCTCTCAGTGTTAACATACTTTAATGTACATACGTAAGCCAAATATAAATTTTTTTTTTTGCAAATTGCTTGTAACAGGAAGCTATTTTTACAGTTTTATAGTTAATATGGGTAATAGTGTATGTCGCTTGAAGATTGGTTCAATATTTCACTACGAATCAGTTAGTTAAAATGTGGTGTATTGCATGAGACAAGCAATGACAAAATTTTAATTGGAGCTAAAAAAACCACTAAAGAAATTGATGCTAGTTAGCATGTCTTCTTATAAGCTGCTACAAGTTGCAATTATAGCCAACTGTAATGATAGATTATGGCTGGTTCCCTCTGAAAATGTGCAAATGACTGAGATATTGATAAGCATTATGTGTTCGTAAGGACGCTGAAAATACCAATTATCCAGCCTCTACAAGATCATCTTGCGAAATATAACCTTAAGAATTTGTTAGTAGGTTCAGTGCTTGTGTAAAATCGATTTAAATATTAATTTGTTAACGTTTAAAACTGATACTTCACTAAACTGGTCTACGAAAATGAATATGAAATGAATTGAGCATATTTTGAAAAAATTAAGCATATTGTTTTCATGAAAGAAAGTTTTTACATGGAACACTGAGATTCTGGTAAAATGCAAGGGGAAATGATATCACAACAGGAAATTGTGCGTGCTCAGTCGTTGGACTCCGGTCCTTTAAATCAATGTACATTTTAAATGCGGATACATTTTATTTTAACACTCGGATAGAACTGATACATATAAATTTAAAGTATTTTGCCATTATTTAATTTAAATTAGATAGTATATATTCAACTAAGTTTCTATTGGATTAGGGCGACCTCGTGAACGTTTAGCATTTAGTCTACCACTCTTCTGCTCATTGAGATTCTGCAGGCAAGGTACACTTGTCCTGTGCAACTGCAACGGCTATACAATGCTTACAAAGATAATTTTTGATATATAAAGAGCAAGTGCAAATGAACTCAGATGCATAGGCAGAATGCGACAAATATGCGGCATACATATATTTCACTCTGGACAAAATCCTCAAATTCTTTCCAATTCTTAATTCTGGTACAAGCCAAACTGCACTGGTTTTGGGTTAGGTCCTGAGTCTTTTTCCTGACCCTCCAATCTCGTTTGATATCATCCTCAGAAATATCAACTTCTTCCCAGGATAGATATACTGTTTCCTCTTTTTGGGAGTTCATAACACACGCTCAAAACCAGTATCACTTTTTGCTGTTGCCATTTTATTTCTTATCTGCCCACTTCTCTACCTCTAATGAGAATAATGCATGCATAATCATGCACAAGCCACCGTATAAGTGTGAAGGTATGCCGGAATACATAAGAAAAGATAAGTATATACATGCATTTTTTGAAACACCGATTTCATCACCCTTATTTACCGGGTTCGTCACCACACTTCGATTTTTTAGACCAAAGAACCAAAAACGGTAAAAAGGGTGCAAGACCTGGCAAAAAATGTGACGAAAACTTTTATTCTTAAATAAAACCATACTATTGACAATGATTAAATTGTTTAAAATTCCTATTTAGTAGTTCTGATATCTATCATAAACGCTAATTGGAAAGTAAATAATAATTATTTTTAAGTCATTAGGAATCGAAAAATTATTTTCTACTTCATAATTTACAATATAGTAGTTTAATCATGGTTAAAGCTATATACAAATATTAATTTAAGTTAAACGTTAACGCTATATTACAAAGCATCCATAGATTTTAAAATCATTTTTGGATTTTCTAAGAAACTGAAATTGGCTGTGAATTTGCACAAAAGGGAAAGTTGAGATTTTCTAATAAACATTAAAACTCCATCATACAAAGCAAGAATCGAGAGGCAGCTTGATCCTTTCGATTGCAATCATTTAAGAGAAAAAATGTGCTCAAGTTATTCAACAGGAAATGCAAGCTAACCACAAGTATTCCTTCGAATTTCAAAAAAGCCTCCACATCTCGCATCCAACGGTTTCACTGATTTCCACATTTTCGTTATGGATTTTGAGCCAACATTTTTCATCATTGGATTTCTTTCTTACAACCATCTTCTGGGAAAGCTCATGAGCGACATAGCTCATTCTCAAGTACATCACTGCCACCGCCGCAGTCTCAAAGGCAAAGATAGGCAAAATCACCCAAAATTTTATGGCTACCTTACCCGCACTTATATAGCTCGCCCACAAATCCAGAATAAAGCATATTTGGACATATGTTATCATAAACATGTAGAACGAGTGAAATAAACTGTTTGCAAGAATATTATGAGGAATGCGAAGTTGAGGGAAGAAATTAAAAAATTTCAAAGGGGATATCCGCCCCTCAAATTCTGACATGAGGGTTAAGCTGTAGTCATAAACTTGGATGCGACAGGCGTCCAGGAGGAGAACCATTCCAAAAATGTGACTTGCCACCGCGAGCATGTAAAATAATAAAATTGAGAGACGGACGAATGTACAAAATATTTGAAAAATTAGGAAATAAAATATATGTTCTTGGTGGGTGGTCCAACCGAAGGAAAGTGCCAGCTCGTCAATAAGAAACGAGAGGGGATCTACTTTGAAAATGATGAGGATGACAGCAGTCGGAGGAATTGAGAGGAGACAACCTTGGATAACAATATGGGCATGGATTGTGTAGTGGAGTCGTCTTCGATTGTGTGGTGCCAGGTCTCCATAGATCAATCTGGATTCCATTGAGAAATCTGTGTTAAAAACATAATTTACAACTTTTGAATATTCAAATGTTGATAATTTTTATCAGGTTTCTAAATTTACCCCGGTGTAGTCTCTCGTGAAATTCAGGAGAGCATTAAATACAGGTTTGATATGGCACCTTATTAATCCTAACTGGATAATGACAAGGCCATAATAGGAACAAAATAATCGTTTTTTGGACTTATGATTAAAATGCATTACTTACAATATCGAGTTATGATTAATGATTGTAATTAACTGTTAATGTTGTTTGCACTTTTAAGGATGATAATTTTTTTCTTGATCTATCCCTGTTTTTTAGAACTTTTTAAAGATATTCCTCGAGTAATGCACAAATTTTAAAAAATGTTCAAACCAGTTTTCCTTGAATTCCTGGAACGTTATATGTGTTCATAAACTTACTATATCTAACGCATACCATTTGTTTAGATGAAAAGGTGCAACAATTACTTCCAACCCTGTGAAATATTTGTACTGCAAATTAATATCAGGAACTTGTAGAATGGGTATTTTGCACTGACATTCTTAATCGGGCTTACAAGACTGTAACGAAAACATTGATGCTTTTGCGTTTGGGATAATGAAGATCTTATCGCTCTAAAATTCTTAAAATTCAAGTTCTCATCACTCATTTTATATTACAAACGCGGGAACACAACCCAAGGTTTGAATAGAAGGGTTTCCATTTTAATTTTTAAGGCAATTGCCCTTAATTTGGTTTTGAACGTCTAATTTCATGCAAATCGTATTAATTTATGAATGAGCAATTAACTGGTTAAAGTACATTTCACGTGAAACCGCTCCAATAATATATTTCCTATAAGTTTCTAATAATATGTTGAAAGCGTATCTGAGAATAAGAGAACATACGAAATAAAAATTTAAAAAGTTTAAGGGTAGTATTTCATTACTGGAGCTTTTTACTATTCGTTATTTAATTTCTTAAGTGATTTCGAGGGAAGTATAAGCTCTAGAAAACATTTAGATAATTCCATATGTAATTTGTATATTCAAATATTTCCCCATCGTGATAAAAACAATAGTAAAAAAAACTAGGCACATTTTCATTGCCGAATGACCAAATAATTCTGGAGGGATGAACCTCCAGTACCACCATCTTCCAGTTCACCAACTCCAGATTTGGAATCTATTCTTCTCAACATTATTGTAAATTTTGCCAATTTACTTGTACATTTCAACATTGAACATGTCAAAATATTAAAATCAACAGTTAAATTGTTTGGATGTTATTCCTTGAATGTGTTTACGTAAAATATCAATCCTTTCATTGGACGTGTTTTAAAACACATAAATTTACATAGACATATGTTAGCCAAACTGACCCGCACACCATTAAAGTATAATCTTGCTTTGTGAACCAAGAAAGGGAACAAAAAAGTTCTAACTTCCGACAAAAGTATTACTGCTGTGATTGTTAATAAGCACATATGTACATAAAATACAACTACAATATTGTCATTAACTCTGAGAGCTCTTGCTTCATCTACAGTCTCTTTATCATATGCAACGGTATCGTTATACATCCTCACTCTTTTCTCCCAATTCTTCCACTGTTTTGCGATGCCAGACTCTAAAATTGCAGCTAATCTTCGAAATATGGAATCACCAGGAAACCTGACATTGTCCACAATCCATGATAATCTTTTTGGCCCAATTGTTTCTTTACTAACCGATATGACATGTGAAACCTTATTACGTTCTTTGACTTCTAATCCTATTTTGTTCTGAGCTATTATTCGATTTAGCTTTAATTTACTCTCTTCTATAATATCAGACCAACTTGCAAATGCAGTATTGTCACATTTACTTATGTAATTTAAAAAGCCTGTTGGATATGCTTTAGGAATGATATGTGTTACAATATCGTAGTTTGAGAAGTTGTGAATGTTTCCCAACAAATTTGAGTACTTCCCAGTTTTAAATATATATTTCTTCAAAAGTTGTTTAGATTCACTGGTTTCATTTAGAAGCCAGTACTTGAATCGCTCATCATATTCTTGCCCTTCGAGTTCGCTACCATTAAAAATAGCAAATAAACCGCCGAGCTTGCATTTAAAGTATGATTCCGATTTTAGATCTTCATGATCTGAGTACACAGTGAAATCCTTATCAATTAACTCCTGAAATGTTTCAAGTGGTACCGTTTTTAATGGTGAGCTCAACTCCGTAATAT
Source organism: Willowsia nigromaculata (assembly GCA_034700605.1). Lineage (NCBI taxonomy): Eukaryota > Metazoa > Arthropoda > Collembola > Entomobryomorpha > Entomobryidae > Willowsia > Willowsia nigromaculata. The sequence continues at coordinate 4,703 of JAQIXX010005346.1, read as the reverse complement.
TTTGACCTTTATACGCGTTGCTAATTACAATACCTAATAATAGCCAAAGTACGAAAATAATTAAACAGGTATTTTGTTTTGAGCATTTGCAATCATTTAGCCCCTGTTCCAAAAGAATTTTTTGCACAAACATGACTGTACACTTATGTTGGTTTGAGATGCATATTTTCTTCATTGCATGCGTAGACACATACGAAACTGCCATAAGAAACAACCAGAACTGCCAATCAAAAGCACTGATATACCCAATTAGAGAAAGTGAACGCATATAAGCCCCTCCGCACGTAATAAACTTGATTCCGACATCGTCTAATCGCATGTGTATTCCCCCGTCATCTTTCACCATTACCCAGGATACGGTCCTTAATTTTCCAAAGTTTTCCATGTAGCCATAATTTACATCGGGGAATGCTGACCAAATAGAGACATTTCCAAAAATCGTCTGTGCCAAAATTATTTCATTCACCATGCCGTTTTTAAATGTTTTAAATGAAATATCCACCAACTCATTCTCAATCATGTCTTCAATCATTTTATTTAACACATCGGGATTTGTTGTTTCATAGTAGATGTAGACCTCGTTGTCCCAACTATTCGTCAGAAATCGGTCTATGCTAACGACTTGTTCTGAAAGATCTGAAAATTTAGAGGATCGTGTTGTATTTAGCTCAAATCTTGCTCCAGACTCTGATGCATAGTAAATTTTGCCATTGTCAAGAATATAGAAGAATCTTAAAGGCAGATTTGACACAGAATTTGGATATTTAGATGCTTGAGAAAATAGAAAGTAACTGTTTGCGGACAGCAGTAGTTCTAAGTTTTCCATGTGTGAGACAATAATTTGAAATGCATTGTACTTTGGCAGACGAAGTTTATGCGTGCAATTGTATTCCTGTCAACAGTAGTATTCATAGTCGTTAAACAATAAGTAATAGGATTCCCATATGTTGCTACTTTGAGATTTAACTCGAGGGAAAATAATATCGGAATGACCATTCAAGTGAAGCCGGTGGAGAATGTTCTGTGAAATTTCCTCTTTTGTCATCAACAGTTGGTAATAAAATAGCTGTAAGTAGCATGGTAGATTAGCTACGTGCTTTGGTGTTTGCTTAAAAGCATATCGGTTAAAGCGGGGAATTGGAAGCGTTTCGTAATTTACTTGATAGGAAAGATTTTTCGGTTCGTCTGCTAACGCTACGTGGTAATAATTCCTGGCAATTGCTAAATGCTGCGTTGTAGTTGGAGAAAAAACGTAATGAAGAGTATACGCAGTTAAAATTAGAGGATATGTGGGAGGATATAAATCTTGTAGTTGGCTGCCTGGATGAACGTAGACTGACAGATGTATGATGCAATTAGAGAACAAATCCAAGAGATTGTTAAAATTTACAGTGTAATTCATTTTGAATGCAAATAGTAAGCAAACCCCAAAAGAATAAGATACAAATGATAACTGTTTCGTTTATCAGAAATCCAATTTTTTAAACAACATGTTCCTGTGTTGTCTTATCCATTTAAGTACAACACCTTGCTACCTTCAACCTATTGCGGATGTGATGAAGAAAAAAGCAGGAAGTACCCGAATGCGACAGTTTTGAGACCTTCCTGACAAATAACATTATTCTCTTTATTTATTTGCAAAATAAAGATACTTGGAAGTAGGTGGGGACTAGGAAAAATGGATCATATGTATTTTTTAAATGCTCGAGTCTCTTTCCTTCTTCCTTGTCCAACACATCCATCAAAAAAAGTACATTTTTTAAATTGGATGTTTTAACTTTAAAACAGAGCGTTTGATTTTAGAAATATTTTGATTATTAAGAAAATAAACTTTTTGATTATTGGATAAAAAAACATTGGAACGATTAGTAATTTATTTTTAAAATTCATTTTATGGAAAATCTGATACAGACTATCGCATTGAAAATTGAATTCTTCATGGCACGCAGCAAATAAAAACTTGAAAGTTGTTAATACGCTCCTGAGAAATGAATTTACGGTTGTACATTATTTCAATTATGACCGTTAATGCATTCTGGTGGGTAATGTGTATTGATATCCAATCAGTGTCAATATTTCAAACGCTTCTTTCATTTCATTCTGAGATTAGAAAGCAGAGCAAGATGGAGTTGAAGATCACAAGATTTTTACTTAGCATTCAAGAATTCGTTCAAGTTACTTCAAGGTTTACAATTTTTAGAATGTTGTTTGATTTTATGTTTTCACAAGACATGTTCTATTTTATCCACATGAGTCCAATATCTTTTGAGAAAGTGAGCATTTTAGTTAAAGAAGGATTAGAGAAGCAATGAATTTGTTTAAAGTCCTCATGCATTAATAATACTTATTTTAAGAGATTTGCGAAAAATTAATTTGATCTCCTTTAAAGATGGTCCAGCAGCTTACGGTGTATTTGTACATAGGCTGGTGGTTTCCTTTGACCAATCAGATATTTAGACATGGAGTTAACTAGTTACATAATTGCCATAATTGCGCGTTAAGTAAAAAATATTTTCTTAAGTTAGAGTATATAAACGATCATTTTATTTATTTGTGTGTTTTCAAACATATTAACACAACAACTTTCAATTATCTTGCGTAGCAGTCTTGGAGCCAAAACCGCTAGACTCATCTTACTATAAACGTAGTGAAAACAGTCACTAAAATTGTAGTAATAGGATAAAAAGAAGCAAACACTGATAATTTTTTTAGAGAAGTAATAGTCATAAAGTAATAAGTACACGATTTTTGCATGCTATCAGTTCGCTTTCAAAAAAAGGCTTCACAGGTAGTACAGGCCATCAAACAAAAAGATTACATGAAGCAATAAAGTACTTTGAGTTACGTATTTGTTAGTACTCTCATCCTCAAACATTCCGTCTTCTGTAACGAGTCGATTTGCGTGGCTAGAATTTACGGTAAAAAGAATTTATAGCTTAAAAGTTGAATTTAATTGCAACTTAGATTTTGAAAATCTTGACAGAAAAAATTGTCAAAAACAACAGATAGAGATGCAATGCCCAGATCTAGGTTGGGGTTACCCTAAAGATGATTGGTAACCCACATCAGTTTTTGGTAAACAGCTTTTAGGTAATCTCAACACAAATTTGCCTACGAAATGCCAACACAGGAAAAAATAATGAATTTGGTGTAAAACTTTGTCAGTTTGAACCAAAACTAAATGGTTCACTTCCATTATATTCGTTTTAATTCATTTGATGAACTAATAAAATTTATTTCAATCCACTTCATTCACCTGGATCAAATGCTCTTAAATGCTCTTAAATGGAAGCGTGACTCGAACCATTTGAACCATTCTGAATTTTTAAGTTTGCTTCATTTAACAACACTAAATTGAAGTATATCATCCAAATAAGTGATGGCGTAAGACTTTACAAAAGATTCTAACGTAAGAATATCATAATATCTACCTTTAAAGTGGTTTGACTATTGTTAGTTCCTCTACTAACCTAGACTCACTACCAATTACCTTGCATACAGGGAGAAAATACATGCCTGTCTGTTAATCCAGACGAGAAAGAAGGAGAAAATTTCAAATAAAACTATTCATCACGTGGCATGCATTCTTGCTTACACGTGCATTAAGTAATTAAATATTAGCAATTACTTTGAAAGGTTTACGCAAGTTATATTATACCACTATATTAACCATAAACTAAGCTAACAAGCATGCATGTACACATCATATCACATGCTAGAGTTCAATATTTTAAAAATTATTTTTTATGTAAAATCCGTTCCTAATTATATATTTAATATCTGTCCATCACGAAACTGGTTGATTGATAGATGAATCAGCGCTGTGATGGATAAATGGCTACTCCTCTGCTAAAATACTTAAGTTATACTTGCTACTGGGGTTCCGAATTCCGATGAGTCTATAGACAAAATTCTAGCAGTGAAAATGAAATCAGAAACATTTGCACAAGTTCACAATGATACTTTTCTTCTTATATTGTACATTTGGTATTGTGATTGGATTACAAAAAGCAAAAATAGACTCCGATAATGGCATGTATCCACAAATTACGAATCTCCCGGAAATTATAAATTCCTTTTCACAACTGAATTGCCTTGTGATTGTTGAAAACTACAAAAATGTGAATCTTAAACCCTTTGATCATTCTATCATTCTGCGTAGATTAAATGTTACGCATGATGTTTCCTTAGGAAGTGGAAAATCTCACAAACATTCGATTAGGGGATTTCAACGGAGTTTGGAAAGTCCTAAGATTAAGGAGCCAAATATTTGTGCTTTAAACCTATCTTCTTCATTTCACTCCAGTTGCTCGTACACTTTTAAATATGTAAGTGCATTTATTGCGTTCGGTTATTTGTTTAATTAAACTTAAAAATAATATGTCAGTTTTGATCTAGTACAGATTTTTAATAACCGTGAGTCATAATTCAATGAATTTCTAATTTTCTTAAATGGAAAGAATATTTATCATTTACCAGGTGCACTATATAATGAGTTTTTTTTTTACATTACACAGCATTCGCGTTATTCACATAACATGCGAATTGTTGGATCTTGTTTATGCCTGAACAAACCCCGTTTCCTAGTGAAGACAAAGCCATGGAACTGCCAAGTTCAAATTGTACTTTACCCAGGTCCAAAGGAATGGAATAGTCCAAAAATATTTCATTATGAACTACCAACAAATGACATTTCTCTTGAA
>JAQIXX010005345.1:0-14170 GCA_034700605.1 Willowsia nigromaculata | reverse complement strand
CAGCTGATGGACATACAGGACACAATAACAAGATGCAAAAACTGTCCACTTTACAAACTGTCCATGAGGAAGTAGCTTGAAAAGTGTCCGACGTGCTTTTCAGCTGCTAGACAGACTGTCCGAAATGTAAAAAAGTGTCCAGGAAAAACTGTCCGTCAGGGAGTAGTCCAGTGTCCAGATCACAAAGTGTCCAGTGTCCAGTGTCCAGATCACAAAGTGTCCAGATCACAAAGTGTCCAGTGTCCATGGGGGAGATCCTACCAACAGATTGTCATTAATTAAATGCTTGTGAACTTGTGACCCCTAATATATCGTGTCACAATTTATCTTCCGGTCAGAAATTGGATTATTTTGATCAACAAAAATATGCACACATAATAAATAATAATCATTCTAAAATCAAATAAAAGCTCACCACTTCCACCGGAATACTGAAAATGTCCATTTTCAACGGATATCTGAAGTTACTTCTCCTCTTCTACAATTTCCAAATCACTTACAGGCGGCTACTCTAACTTTTTCAATTCCCCAGATTTAACGGTCGGCAATTAGCAGTTCACTAAATTTTCACAATTCTTCACCAGCAATCCAAATGAACTGAATCAAGCCAACCGCAACCACGCATTCACATGCGCTCTGTTTACAAGGTCAGCTGAGTCAGCTGCTTGTGAAAAACAATGCACACGTGCTCACGTGTCCCAGTGTCCCAGCCTGGACTTTTCGGCAAGAATGTTTCGTGCTAACTAGACACTCGACTATCGACTTGTTGGCTTCTTGTCAGTTTTAATTGCAGTCGTAATTAAAATCGGAACCATATAGTCATCTTTGGACTTAAATGTGGGGAGAACTAACTTGAATTTCTCAGGTTTGTAAGAATTTAAGTGATTTTACTGATCAAGTGATAGTTTTTCATTTGTCCAGCAATATTTATTTTCGTAATTAATCATTCATATATTAAATATCAGTAGTAGTAAGCGACAAACGAAGTAAATCAGTGTTTAAGTACCCTAACTAATGACTTTCGTTTTGTTGTTCTGTTATTTCAGGTCCTTCCTCTTTAAGCAATCAGGAAGTTGGAAGAAGGTGAAGGTGAAAGCTCGAAGAAAGCCTTGGATGTCCGTTTATTGGCTCTTACGAGAGGGATTATGGAGGCTGACGGTGGAAGTTTGGCACTTGAGAAGATGGAGGAAGTTGGCGTGGATGAGGTCATCTTGCCCCCGGCGAAAAAGAACTTGATGGATATTCCGAAGGAGTTGGTAAGTACTTTTGTACCATTAATTTTTGGAATGTTTTTTTTTTTTTGGTTCCGCAGCTGGGATACCGCAGGTCAGGAAAGGTTCAAATGCATTGCTGCCAGCTATTATAGAGGTTCAAATGGTAAGTTTATAGATTAATGAGAGATAGTTAAGTACCTAATGATTTGTTCGGAAATTGAAGTTTTTTCTTTGCTTTTACTTTCAGTGATCGTCACAGTTTTTGACGCGAGCAACCTCGAAAGTCTTTCAACCTGCCAGCGATGGATGGATGATGCCGTGGGAGCTAACGCCATTGTGCCTATTAAATTTCTCGTTGCCACAAAAATGGATTTAGTTGTAAGGGTCATCGGCCATCTTATGCGTTTGCTTTCACCGTAGTACAAATTTTTTTTAATGCTCTTTGTTTTACTAGCCTGAAGGTCACCGTGACAAAATTCACACTCTGGGATTAAGAATGGCGAACTTGCTGCAAGCAGAGTATTGGCCAATTTCCTCCAAATCGGGAGAAAATGTGGAGTGGTTTTTCAGAAGAATGGCTGTCCTCTCGTTTGAAATCGGACTGGCAAATGAACTGAAGGAAGGACTGCCCAGTAGAACATCCACTCCTTTACAACTTCAAAGAGAATCATGTAAAATTTTATGGTACAATTAGCATAAAGACTTTGTTTTGTAAAAATATATTGAAACAAGTCTTCAAAATTATTGTAGCCATCGTCCATCCATCCGCAAGAGACAACATGTCAGCAAGAAGGACCTCTCTCCAATCGAAATGTTCCTCGTGTAAAAGTATGTGATTTATAACGACCCTTTCCACATCGCACATTAAATCTATTGCAATCGCATTTTCTCAATTTTTAAGACTCCGCATAAGTTAAGATTCTACATTAAGTTATATCATTAAATATATATTGTTAATTTAATTTCTAGTTTCTAGTCCCACACACATTTCTATTTTAATTTTAGTCTCAAAAGAAACTGAATTTTATTTTTACTTTTCTTAAATTCTTGCACTTTTTATTAATTAATGAAAATCTAGTGAGAGATTTGTACAAAAATATTATAACCAGCCCAGGTTAAAAATTATGTACAATGAAATTAAATTACCATGAATAAAGGACAATGAATGAAACGGGTAGTATTTATGAGCTGTTTTGTGAAAAGTTAAACACGATGATTTCAGAATTCAGAATCATGGTTAAATGCAAATTGTGAAATTCATTAATTAATTTTCATATACCTATGTATGTAACACTCTGGCCTTCATATGCACATTAAGATAAAAACATCACCTCAGCAATATTTTAGCACAACAAAATATTGCAAAAGTGTCCATGCAACGATGCAACACATCATGCAATGAATTATTTTTAATCGTGGAAAAATTACTTCATGACAGATATTTTTACATCTAAATGCGTAGTTACTTAACTGATTATACGTGTCTGGACAAACAATTTGACGATAGGTGAATGAGATGATAGAGGTGGAGCATACGGAAGGTGTGTTATGCTTGCCCTGATTTGATTCATGAAAATTACAAAAAACAGCCAGAGATTATGCTATTTACCAAGTTTACTCACCCATTATCGTAAGTAAACAGGTCATAAGATGAGAATGAACATGCAAACATCAGAAAACATATTTTTCACTCGATTTTTCCACTTTTATTCGACTTCGCCCACCTTCACCCTCTTCACTTCACAAATTTTACATGTTCCTCTTCATTAGTCAGTTATAAGCTTTTTTGCATGTAGGTATGTATGGTTATATGTTTCCGTGTCATTTTACAACAACAATGTCACGTGCATAATTAATTAAACTATTATTCAACCCTTTACATCACAATGTAATGTAATCAGTTTTATATATCAATTGTACAAAACAGTTTGTAGTGTATTTAAATACCAGATAACCTTTTCATACTGGCATATTTGCATGCATTCAACATAATAAACGCTTATTGCAAAAAAATCACCGAAATCATTCATCTTAAATTGCAGACTTTATTTCGTCCACAAAAAACACAATATATTTATGAACTATATTACTCGAGAGGTGGGACCTGTCCAACAAACCCGTAACGTTCATGTTCATGCCACATTCCATATTCATCAAATAAACCAAATATTGACTTTTTTTGCAATTGAAAAATGCAAGTTAACCATTGCATTTTTAACACTACAAATTAAAACTTATCTACCTCCAGTTTGAAATCATTTTTAGTATAGCACCAAAAAACGCTACTGTTGTACTGCTTCATAAATTGTTTACCTACCTACTTTACATTGTAAAGTATACACATTATATTTTTAGAGTAAATATTTCTTCAAATTAAAACTATTCAACAAATATTTTGTGTCCATTCACGATATGACAATATTATTTATAATATTTTAATTGTATATTTAAGATAAATACTTTATACAGGGCAAAATTACTGTCTTAATGCTGAATAACATCTTATTCAAAAGAGCTAATTTTTAAGAGACCTTTTTCGCAAAAAGCTTTTAAAAATATAAAAGTTGTAATTAAAATTATTATATTTATCAAGACATTATAGTAATTAGTGTTTAAAGTAAATTAAGGTTGTCTCACTTGATGTTCAACCAAGTTGTACAGTAACAGCAATATAGTTTGTAGAAAAATATCTTCAAAAATCTTGAATATACTCTTAAAAATTATTAATTAGCTTCCTGTGTTTATATTTTTACACAGGAATAACTTTGGTTGATTCTCCAACAGCCTGGAAATTACCAACTGGGGAGCTCGGCGAATCGTCTGTTGGGGACATTGGGGTGGGTGCATCCGAAAATCGGGACTGTCTCGGTGGTGCTGAGGACACTTGTTCTTCTTGAGGTGGAGATTGAGCAGAGTCGGGAATATTGTTTGAAATTGGCTTTTCCCAGTCTTCGTCATCATTACTGTTATTACTTGAGGAGTTTGAGTTTTGGTGACGAGAATGGTGATTATCTTTCTCGTCTGATGGAGATCTTCGACTGCGATCCCGATCACTGTGGGATGATCCTTCGTGAAGAAATTCACATCGACTTCCGTTTGTACAATGACCTTTCTTGAAGAATCGACAAGGGATTTCTTTACGTACTGGAAAAATAAAATACATTTTATTAGCACATTGGAAAGTTTTTTTTTTTAAATATCAATAGATTAGATATAGATTTGTCTGCTTACTGTTTCTTCCCCCTGCTTGGAAATCCCTGTTGTTAGTCCTCCTATCCCGATCATTATGATTCCTATAGTCTCTATCATTTCCAGTGCGGTCGCCACCTCTGCTTCGGTAGTCCCTATCTCGTCCCCGGTCATCTCGGTAGTCTCTGTCTCTGCTTGTGCTTCTATCCCTGTCTCTACCATTACCACTGTCTCGGGTTCCCCCATGAAAGTTATTATTTCTGCGTTCAGCAGTCCCGTCGAATCGACTTCCTCCACCTCGGTGATTACTGCCTCTACTATTACCAGTGCCATAGTCTATGATACCCCCAGCTTGGGGAGCAACAGCAGGAGGAGGTCCATTCATCAAAGGTGTGGGTGGAGGTGGGAATGCAAATGGATTTGGAAAGCCCACTGCAGGTTGAGGAATACCTTGACCCATGAGGTTCATTGCAGCAGCAGCTGCAACCGCATTTGGAGCACCGAACTGACCAAATCCCATATCCTGCGGGGGAGGTACCGCAGTGGGAGGCACTGAAAACCCGAGGTTGGCATTCCACGGGTTGTAATCTTGAGTTGCAGTTGTTGGGGATGAGGTCGGATTCGGGACCATTTGAGGTGGAAACTGCTGATGAGAAAGGAGATGGTTTTGAGCAGGAAATTGGTGATGGTTCATGTCTCTATTGTCCATTAGATTTCTCTGGAGATGAGGGGGAGCATGAGCTGGTATACCAAATCCACCTCTTCCTGCTCCAATCAGCATTCCAGTCATTCCGAAAGTTGCTCCACCTTTAGGATCTGGCCATGCATGAGTTCTGTAGTCACATACTTTGGTAATTGTGTTTACATCTTCCACCGGGATCGGTCTTGGTTCTGGTTTCTCTACAGAAGGTACAATTACATCGGGTTCGATAGCTGAGTCTGGGAGAGTAGCGCCAGGTGGGAGAAACAAACCCAATACATTTTTCTCTCTTTCTTCTTGCGCCGCCTTTTCAGTGCTTATAATAGTTGGTTTGAGGATATCAGTAGTAAAGTTTATCTTCATAAGCCTCCACGGCTTACTCTTTTCTGGCTCCTCTTCCTCTCCTCGTCTTTTCAAGAAGGAACCTTCAATCGCCATCTCATTATGGCTCAAGTCTGCGACATCCTTTTGCTTCGTCACATTGACACGCTCAGTTTCATCCATTTCGAAATAGTGGAACTCCCTCAGCTCATCTTCATCTCGCCACTTGACTGTCTTCTTCTTCCGGTTTCGTGGTCGCACCAAAACAAGAGCACTCTTCACCTTACCATCATTCTCCTGTGGAGTAAAACTTTCGGTGTTGGAATCTTCATCCATTTTTTCTCCTTCTGTCTGCTCATTGGTTTCTCCATCTTTCTTGTTATCCCCAGACCCATCCCCACTTCCACTAACACTGTCGCTATCTTCATCGTTCAAAGTATCACGATAAAAGTTAAATACCGGTTTCTTTACCTCCTCCGTCGGAGTAGTCACCTCATCAACCAACTCACTGCCTCCAGTAAGTTCTCCAGGTTTTTGTGCATCCTTTCCATCTCCTCCGGAACTAGTTCTGCGTTTCTTCTTGGACGACTTTGTTGTCTCTGTGGCACTGATCGCATCCATAAAAAGGCTACTTTCCTTCAGTGTTACAGCAGACGCAGCCACCTGCTTTCTAATCTTATCTTTCACAGATTCATGCTTCTTCTCTTTTACACCTTCCAATTTTGCTTTCTTTGCATCTCCAGGCTTTTCTAGAGAATCGGTTGATAATCTTTTTGTCATCTTTGGAGGTGTTGCAGGAATGCTGTTTCCTAAAATTGCAGTCGCCGACTTGGCAGCAGCTTGCGCTTCCTTTTCTTCTTTCTCCTTTGCCTCCTTTTCTTTCGAGCTTTTGTCTTTCGCCTTTCCAGATTCCGTCATTTCCTTGAGAAGATCATCTGAACGACTCTTTGAACTGATGAAGACCTTTGGTTTGTGGCGTCTCTCCTTCTTCTCCTGCTCTGCAGCCACCTCCTCTTCCTTCTTTCCATAAAACTTTCTTGGGGACAAGGTCACATCCTCCTGCTGTGAAGGATTCGGTGACTTTTCCTTCTCCTTCGAAGAGGATGACTTATCTGGAGATACCTTCTTAATTTTATCTGCAGTGCTCGAACCATCTGATCCAGGTATTCCGATGGCATCAGCAAAGCTACTGTTGCTTCTTTTTGGAATTTTCGGAATTTTCGAAGAGCTACTCGAAGTTGTTGAGCTAGTCCCTGAACTAGTTGTAGATCCAGTAGGTACAGGAATCAAGTTCAGTTTTTTCAACGTCTCCTGATCCTTCTCAGTTTGCTGCTTCTGCTTGTCCATTTCCTTTTGTCTCTTCTTCATCTGAGCTTTCTCTCTTCTTATCTTTTCTCTAAGTCGTTCCTCTTCTTTTGCTTCTGCAGCAGCTTGTGCTGCCTTGTTGGCTGCACTGTCGGCTCGACTTGAAGATGATTTTGACTTTTTGTGATGGTGGCCGTCCTTGCTTTTTGAAGAAGATGAAGATGATTTGTGATGATGGTCCTTATCTGAAGAAGATGGCTTCACATTTTCAGATGCCTTTTTGTCTTTTGATGAGGACGAAGATGATGACTTCGACTTGGAATAAGTCTTTTGAATATCTCCAGGCACCTTATTAACCGGGCTGACAGCTTGCGCTTCTTTCTTGATGCTCTTGCTCAATTTTTTGGCAGTGGATCCACCATCTACAGCATCCTGACTTGGCTGAGAGACCACAAGAGGAGGAGGAGGTACATGCACATTACTCCCATCAGGTACTTGTGGACTTTGTCCAATCTGCTGTTGTTGTACAACCATAGGGGTCACTTGGTTGGCACTAGTTACTACAACATTAGATTGCTCCTTCAATCTCACGAGGTAGTTCTTTCCGTCCTTCACCATCAAACAGTATTGACCGCTACCGGTATCCTGAACAACGCTCCTCTGACCTTGTACCGTTTTGATAAACAACTTTGGCGCAGGTGGCTGAACTTGAACTAAAGAAATTAGCTGTTGCTGTTGTTGGGGCTGCTGAGGATCTTCAACTTTGATTGGAGCAATAGTCTGTGGCTGTTGGTGAATGATCTGGAATTGCTGAGGTTGTTGCTGTTGATGAATTGTGGGAACTGCTTGAGCAGCATTATTCATATTTGTCAAGATCACATTAGCTGTGGTAGGAACAAGTTGCGGTTGTTGCTGATGCACCTGAATCATTTGATGAGTTTGCTGCTGTGGTTGATGCTGTTCCAGAATTATTTGTTGTGGGGGATGTTGGATTAGCTGTGGTTGTTGTTGTTGTTGGAGTTGGATGGGGGCGGGCGCATGTTGAATAACCGAAATCGGAGCACCAATTGAAGGTGTAGATGAAACGATATTATTCATTTCTCCACCTCCTCCAATCATTTGTTGTTGTTGAACTGGTACCGGGCCACCAACTACTCCTCCTCCAGCTATCGCATCCTCCAAAGTGTGTCCATCGTCCACCATTTTATTTAGAATATCCAAATTGAAATCGATCCCCGCCAACTCAGAACCAGTTAGGTCGAGATCCATCAGGTTCTGGTGTCCATCCGCATCCGAAATCATGTTCATGTTCATAGAAGAAGGATCAATATTGAGCAAATGATCAGTATTCATATTTCCAAGATTTGGAAGCTCTCCACTACCAGTACCACCAGATGTAGGGTCAATCAATGGAATACTGGGTTGCACCGGAGTAACCGGTGTAGTGATTGATATTGGCTGTTGTGGCGGTGGCACTTGTTGTTGAAGATGCTGTTGATGATCAGTCTTTTCCTCTGTCTTTGCAATAGTTATCCAACGACTAACCACCTGCTTGCAAATATTTCTAGTCTCCTCGTCCTCGCAATCCTTGGAAAAATTCTTGATCACGATTGGAAACCGATTCGACTTGAGTCTGGCCACCGTCACAGGTGTCGTCATAAGCAGAGTAAATATCTCTTTGAGGAGAGGGTAGTTCTTGTGGGCAATTGCATCATTAGTCCAGCCAAATACAAGATTCCACCCACCTCTTTCCATAAACCTGTTCGAATAGACAAAAAAAATTTAATTAAATATTTCAACAATTGAATTCATAATTTAGATTCTTTCTGTAAAAAAGTGAACTTACAAATCAACGACGCTGGCGTGGCTGGCCCTTAGAATATTAATATATATACATTTGCTAACCAATTTCTTCGAAAACTTGGACATCAACCTATAGAACGAGATTAAAAAATTATTATTATTTGAGATCCCCAATAACAGCTTTTACTATTTTAAATAATTGCAGACATTTAAACTAAAGCAAAGAAAAAATACAAGTGGAACATACAACCTTGGCTGTGGTGAAAGCCCCTTCATTTTTACAAAGCTACAAGAAATCATAAGACAAATAAAAATAATGAACAAGCAAAGCATTAATTACTTAATTGCACATTAATCTATCGCCTAAATAAGCTAGTAACCTGCATTATCAAGAACAATCATATGTTCTTTAGTTATTCAGAGATTTAAGATGTTACAAACAAATACTTGAAGAGGACGATATGGCAACTGACCATGCAGTTATGGCTTTTAAGCAAAAGGAGGATTCTCAACAGAAAAAGATTACAAGTCACAGTTTCCAGCATCAAGGATAACCTTATCGGATTTCCTTCGCCAAAAGAATATGGACACTACTCAAGTTCAAGAGTTTGTACAGCAAGCAGCAGCACTATTTACGAACATAGGTACATGTATGTTAAAAATATTGGGTCAAGCTCACTTTATGACAGTTCAATGCATGCAATTGCAACCTTATCATTTATCCCACCACACCGATGATCACATTTTTATAGCCCATCATGAATCAATCAGCGAGAAAGTTGGATTGAGAGAAAGAAAAGTCGCAGAATTAAAAGGACATACAGCTTATGAATCTACAGGTGAAAAAAGTACAGGCAACAAAAACATTGTTAAATTAAAGTTTCCCGACCAATGACTAAAAGTTAACGTAAAATTGCTTGTTAAATGAAAACTATAAATAAAAGAAATATAAAATCGAGCAAAACTAAAGAATAAAAGTAGAGGACATAGTAAGCCCTATAAAGCGAAAAATCTGAATATTACTAATTTTAGAACTATACCGTACCCAAGAATTTTATCGACTTCGTCTGTAGATCTAATGGCTCCAGAGTTTGGGTCAAGCAGCGGCTGTAAACACTTCAGCAGGCGTTCGGGGTCAATACGTGGCTATAATGAAACAAAAGAATTTAATTATTGAAAGATTTACAACTTCGAAATATAGAAAATTATGCATAAAAATTTACAAATATTAAAATTCTCTCGGAAACCTTACCATTACGAAGAAATGCAAGCAAGGAAGTTTTCTTTTCAGATACTCGCTTTATTCCATTCGTCAGGGGATACTTCACATGAAAATTCCACATTCACCCAAATCTCGCGTTTTACTCCACCCCGAAAATCCTCGGTCCAAAGAACTTGACAGGATTTATCCCTGCACCACCAGTTTCGACTAGTTATCGAGCACCTGAAACAGATAAAATATAATTTGCAAAATTAGTCATGATGTCACCTTCAATTCAAATGCATAACCAACACTCTGCTACTCTGCTTATCAATGAAATCACGCGCTTATCGATAAGTGACCATTCCGCCTTAATTTTATCTTTGATTTTAACCTACTCATTGCTCTTCATTAACAATTTTCGGAGACCTTTCTTCTAAACATATATTTTAACTGCCCATGTTTTAATGAGTTTTCTTCCTCCCAATAAAAATGATACACAATTTAGGTATCCATAATATATATTTCAAATCTATTCAATTACATATACTTTTTGCTCTTGATTACATGATAATTATAGGTATTAGGTATTGAAAATAAAATAAATTAAAAATATAACTTTAAAGAAAGCAATTAAGATTTGAAAACAATTCATTCATTCAGTTTAAAAAAATACTCATAAGACTTTGTCTATTTATATCCTCCTCCTCGCATAACTCAAGATTAAGATTCTCTTCATGACAATATGAAATGCTGCAGCCCAAACTCATCATGAAGATGAATACTTTGTTTTCTCGTCCCCAACGCATTTTTTCATATGAATTCTTTCTCTGTCACCCAGCAGCCCATCATCATCATAAAAGCTTCTTTCTTTTCCTTCTCTGATGAACCGTTACCATTATTCCATGAATATCTCAACTTGTACAGTTTTCCCTAATTACATACATCTTTGCCCTCCTAACTGACATTCAACAAGATAATTACAATACATCATACAAAACCATACTCTTCAAAAATGGAGCACACAGCCATCCAGATTATCTATCTGCCTGTTTTTTTGCCATGTTTACATTTGCAACTTCATTCCATAGGTCACTGCTCGTTCTCTCGTGAGTTACCGACTTGTCTCGTCAATTTTCCCCCATACTATCTACCTATATTGCTTCCACTTTGTGCAAAAATTTGCTTCTCATGCTAAAAAACCTTACCTATCTACAAAACTGCCTGAGAGCTCTCATAATCAAGCGTAAATATCATGTAGCTCCCCTACTTTTAACCCTTTTTTTCCTTCTCTATTCTCTACCAAGTTCTCTGAGAATGAAAATGAAGCCCCTACAAAAAGCCCCCAATACTTCTCCTCAGCCAAGCCATATCACCACCAAATCCATAACTTTGTTACGTTAAAATAACATAACCAACCTGTATACAAAGCCGAGTAACCAAACCAGTTTCTGAGAAGCAAAATGAATTTTTGTGACGGTAGAGATCTGACGATAAATATCATCGTTGTGGATTTGGATTGTGTGGAGAGCTCTCTGCCTGTATATCCTATTGACTCAGAAAAAAAATTATTTTTGTTCGTCGATGAGAAGCCCAAGCCCAACAAAGAGTTGTTTGCCTTGCTGTTGAATTCAATATCGTAGTAATTTCTTTTGGCCTTTTTTTCCGCTGTATGGTTTCATCATGAGATCCAACTCTTCTTTGGGGTTTAACTGCCTTTTGTATACATTCATGGGTTATATTTCGTCGTTAAAGTTGCTTTTTCAATATGAAAGAGGAGCTTTTATGATGCCATATTTTTTTCATATAGAGGTAAGGTATGTATTGTCTACATACTTTCGTTTATATGCCCCTACACCTAAATATCTTTTTGCTTCTCTGCTCCCACCTAAAAATGTATCCACCTCAGCAAACAAAAACTATACTCATGAGCTATCTCACAAAATGATGATGTTTACCTATCCCATATTATTTTATATACCTAACTTGCTATAATGATTACATCCTTTGCCTACATACTGCTAACTGCGTTGAAGGATAAAAATACTTAAAAATGTTGTGCATATTTTTTAGATAGACGCCATGTTTGCATCGATTTTGGTTCCCCTACTTAGTATACAACTTTTGATGATGAGCAGCTTTACAATTAAACCATATGGAATTAAGATGAAGACTTTTCTGCTATATATCCCCCCACCCCGAAAATCCCACCATGTACGAAACCAAACCACCCACACAAAAAAGTTATTTTTATCTGGATTCCCCTCTTTTAACACAAAATTATCTTAACATTTAACACTAGTTACCATATAACTTAAACTGAATGAATGAGAATGTCTATAAAAACACTTAAACTTACAACTTATCTCTGAGGACGAGACAGAGAGAGGTTATCTCTAACAAAAAATTAACTGAAAGGTACATCAACAATCTTTTTTCCCTGAGACCTTGGTTAAATGTTTAAAAAGAATTTAATTAAAATTCACCTTCTCGAAACGACAATTATTTTCGACGATGTTGGTGATGATGAGATGCCCAAAAAAATGACCAGACCACTGGAACCTCAAGAGCTGGAGGTGGAGTGCTGTAGATATTTTTGGAGATGGAGGAGATCCTCTTTCGATGAGTTTTTTTTTTCGTGGGGTTAAATATTTCGATGAGTTTTTGGTTTTGATGATGCTCCTCAAAAAACTTAACTAATTATTTTGTTATATGCGGGCAATATATTATAGACATGCAATTAATGAACATGTCATATAATAATCTTCTTTTTTAATTATTTATATAATTTTTTGTGTATCCCTAATATGAAGACAATTATTTAAAAAAAAGCTCCCTAACATTTTTAGCGTAAATGATTATTGCTTTTTATACAAGAATAAAAAACAATGAACAAAAAAAAGTAAATTTTTGTTTTTCGCAGGAGAAGGAGTCAATGAAGAAGAAGAGCAATTAAAAGTTATTTTTTTCATCCACTGTTGATAACCAAGTTAATTGTTGTTTTGAGAACTTGACGAAGAAGAAGTTGTCGACGGAGATGGACATGGTCACTGACATTCTATCGATGAATTTTCGATGAGCAGCAGCGCAGCATCATATTTTTTCTCTCTCTCGCCTCTCAAAACTCTGCTGTGAAAAAACCAGATTAAAAAACAGATATTTACCGTTAAATTGATTCCACAATTAAGATGATGATAAGCTTAAATCCTAGTGAGAAGTCGCTAATTAACTAACTAGCAATTAGCCTTGGCTTAAACAGCTGATTTGCCAAAAAAATTATCAACTTTCTGAGATTACCCCAGAAAAATAGGTTTAAAATAAACTAGTTGGAAAAGTTTTAACTTTTAAATCGGAAGTCTCTCTAACTGTTTTGTTTACAAACAAACGCTTATCCTAGTTGGATAACAGGTGATCAAAAAAATGTCAACAAGAATGTTTTGGATAACTAATTATTTAAGTGTTTTAAATCAAATTGTCCGAGAAATATGGACTGGAAAAGAGTGCTTCGAAATATTTTTGTATAATCACAAGGAAGAAAGGAAAGGGTTTTTTGATCAAGATTGATAAACTTACCTCCAGCGAAGGCAAAAACGTAATGAGGAGAAAAGGAAAGGAGCTCCTCTGCAGGGGTGAGTAGGGGTATCCTTGCTGTATTCAGAGGAGGTGGCAAGGGGGCAAATGTGGAGAGGATAGGGGGACTACGTGTGAGATGAAAAAGTTGATGGGTTTCGATGCGAAAGGATGGTATGAGACATGAAAATGTTTGGTAAAACGGTATTAGGAAGTAGCGGGGAGGAATTTAGAATTTATGGAAATTTTGAATAGGGATTTTTGGGAATTAATTTTAGATTTTAAGTGGTTTTGAACGGAAATTCTTTAAACGGTTTAAATATGTTTCTTCGACGAAAAATTGTGTTATCATTCTTAAAACGGAGGAAATTCCTGGTGTCCCTGAGTACGGAAAAGCAAAATCTACAAGGCAATATGTCCTTTGCGCTGTAGGAATTTTTCTATCCAATTAGTTTACGAACAATTCAATTTACGTCAAAATTCGTACAACATAATTTTGATGGCGGCAACTAGAAATTATTAATTGAAATTGAAATTTCGAAATTCCAAACACCCAAATTTTGAAATTCAAATTTACAATATTATATTATTCAATTTTACCCAAAATGCACTGAATCTGGATCAGAATATTTCTAGATTTGAGGGAAATCAGTAAAACAGCAAATGCTTAGACGTTTTTAAACGTTTTACATCTAGAGCCATTAGAAGCTTAAGGTAAAGACATCTATTCGTGGAATGAATAGACAGACAGACAAACTTAATTCTCTTTAAAGTTCTTTTGTTTTCACACAGCGAGTAATAATCAATACTCGAATGCGCGTTTGTAGAAGTGTTTAGAGCACGTTATGCGTAAATATCTAACTAGAA
>JAQIXX010005344.1:0-14172 GCA_034700605.1 Willowsia nigromaculata | reverse complement strand
CGTCTAATTAGGCGACACATAACAGATCGTAGTGTCTGTTTGTATTTTTCATATTATGATACGCTATTATATTTTAATCTTTCCATAACAATAAAACATATTAAGATTTAAGTGTATTACCAACGACCGAAGGGTAAATTGAAGGCAGCTGACAAAAGCATTTTACAAAAATTAGCAACTATCTGTCAACTCAACGAAAAATTTGCGCATTAGTTAATCAGCACTGGGTTGAATACAATAATGTACTTAGTTTTAGTACCTTAGCATTACGGTTCTCTGGTGTCCAGTTTGTTTTCATCCATTTTACAATTAAATTGCAACATTTTAGTATCAGCTTCCAAAGAATCGAAATTCCAAACCTTTTTATACTGTGGAGCTATTCTCAAAAATCTATATAATGTTCTTTGTGCAATTTATTTCGTTTGTTATGGCTTAAGAATTCAAGCTTGTATTCGATGCAAAGTAAAAGTGAATTAAAAGTTTTGGTACAGTACCCTTGCTGATAAAGAGAACAGTCGGATATGTATCAGCAACCACATTTTTCTAGTACAATCCAAGTAAAAAGATCCAATCCAGTCAATATACATAAATGCATTCATTCATTTTCCAAATCGTGAAGCCAGTATGCATCCATCCTCTTTTGCTAGCGTACAAGAGAAAATGTACCATTACTAAAATTTTTATTTATGTATGTGTATGTACGTGTGATATTTTTATGTAGCCCTTGCTTCCTTATATTACACATGAACCATGTGGATGCCTGGGTATGGAACAAAAGACAAAGAGCGCATTTATTAAAACACGTGTTGACTCGAGTCTTAAAATGCTTAGTCCCCTTATAAGTGCTGCGTACGTGGTTCTTTGAAACATGCAAGTTTGGCTAAACAAATTTTTAGCTCTGCTTTGTTTTATCATTTGCGTTCGTGCTTTTAGGTGGAAACTCTAACATAAACTAAAACCTTCAAAGAATTGTTGACGTTATCATGCGAAAGTTTATAATTCTGCTGTACTTCAGTATTAATCAATAATAAAATATTCGTTTACAAACAATTTTGTGATTGAAAGTTCAAAATTTCCCAAAAATGGAAGTGTATATTGATAAAGATAAGGAGCAGGTAAGGTTGAGTTAAATAGTGTTATTATGATGATTTTGGTGAAGACTTACCTATACGTGTTTTCAGCGTTACAAAATTATTAAAAGTACTCCATTTGTGATTTGAAAGGAGTACCAGGACAGCGGTTCAGAAGTCCCAACTCCATTATATTTGGACAGTATATACTCGAATTCTCTGCAAGGGTCTTGGTCATCCATTGGTACATGCTCACCAGTAGCTTCTGTAAGTGAGATGTTATTTAAAAACTTGAAAGATCGTTATGTTTATCTGCATTTGTGTTTAATTTAAGTAAAGCAAAGCGATGACTTTTAATCATACACCCAGTTAATATTTTCATGTTGTTGTTTTTTGAAATTTTCCAGTCGTTCATTGATCTGACTTCAAAGTCAAAGTTCAATGAGCTCAATAAACGAAGACCACTCGTATACAGTTCCAGACGTGGTCCTGCCGGATGACCTTAAGGACATTTCCCAACTCACTCGTGATCAGCGAATTGTGTGTGGATATCTTGTATGCTACTCTTTGACTTTAGCTTCATCAAATTATTTTTGGAAAATTGTTTTCTTGTCACATGACAAATTTTTAAAACCCCCTAATATTTCTGTTCCAGATTGAAATTTATCGAAACAAAGTAAACATCAACCCTGACATTTACTTAGAAGATTTTCAAAAAGTTTCATCTAAAGTCGTGAATTCAAAGAACGACCAAATAAGAGCCGCAGATCTAGGATTTTTAACCACATTTCTTGACAACGTCAGGAAGAAAACGGTTTGCATTCCCAAATCCATTACAGCCGTTTCAAAAGGAAATGCTGAGTACCTCAACAAGAATTTGAGCGAGCTTGTGCTTGGAAATGGAGTTCGAGAAAGCCCAACAATTTTTGACGCAGTGGCGTTATTATTGCACAACAACGAATCATACTCTCCAGTTTTTTCAGTGGCTACATATATTGAAATGGTTTTAGACGGTGCGTTTCCAAAACTTTGTGATGACCTCAATATTTGTAGAGAAACAGCTTTACAAAGTGTGGAATCTAACACGACAAAACTATTGCCACTAACCGTTCACTATTTGTCAAAAGTTTTGCAAAAAACCATAATCTTACATGAAGGGCGTGATCCACAATCATCACTCTCTTTGCAATTTGGAAATTTTCAGCTGAAAAACGCTATTCACGTTGTTGCGTTTGAATGCGATTTTTATCCAGCTTACCCTCTGAATTCTGAGTTTTCATCAAGCCACATGAATAAATTCTTGACCACAGGATTTCCGTCAAGCAAAGTAACTTTAAAACTTCCTGTTGTTCCAAAGAAAATTTAAGAAATATCACGAGCGTTTCTTACATCATGTCACTTTTGTGAAAACTTTGGAATCTGTTTTTGTCAACATTTAACCCACACACATTACACTGCGACAAAAAATCTAATAAAACTAATGCAAGATAAAAACTTTGGATGGATGAAATCTCAGAATATTCCGGCCAGACAAATCGACAATGCAACACTAAATAGGATTCCATTACCGTTACGAAACAAATTCGTTGTACTACATACCCCTGGAATGGGAGATTGCATGTATGCAAGTGTTTCATTTGCAATGACTGGAAGTTTTGAGTGTCATTATGCTTTTCTAAGAGCAGTTGCAGTTGACATCCGAGAACACTGGAAAATATACAAGCCTATCTTTGAGAGGAATGGAATGTCGGAGCAGGAAAAGAATTTATTAAAATCCCGAATAAATTCAAAACATCAATGGGGTAATAGCGACACTATGCTAATACTGTCAAAAGTTGTCTCTAGAAAAATATTAGCTTACAGTGTTCCCAGCAAAGGAATCAAGGGAGGCTTTACAAAGTATGACCTTAACCCTACTATCTCCAACAAATTTCCTCCAATATTTGTGGTATGTGTCGAAAATGTGCACTTTCAAGTGATGGTACCAAAAACTAACATAGACATAGACAATATTGATGACAAAATGTTTTGTTATCTACCACAACCAAAGGAAATTGTAAATTTGAGAGCAAAAAAGGATGCCATGCCGTCTGAGATTATCATTTTATCTGACGATGATGATCTTGAGTGTCATGTTGATATTCATTCTGAATCAGCAAAGAGCAAACCAAAAAAACCAGACAATAGAGAAAGCTCAAATCAATGTTTCTCTTACGAAAAAAGAGAAACTAATGAAATACAGGACCAAGTTCACGGTTTATCCAAGTCGCTTAGTAAAGAAGGGGTGATAAATCCTGAGAAGACAACTGCATCCATCAAAAATTCCGACTGTGGTGAACAAATCACTCCTGCAACTTCCTCAGTAAACTTGCCATTCATAAATGCTAATGTAAACGGATCTATAATTAGCTTACAAACGGGTGTTTACGATGGCAATTTGACTGATAAGTTAGATCTTACGGATTATGGGAGAAACGACACCGTGCGTTACAAAAACAGCAGAAATTTGTTTCTAAATATTTTGCGAGATGAGATTCCAAAAATTAAAGGTGGTGATGTACATCTTAACATCCAAATATTTGTGCAAGACACAACTTTCACGAAATTCTGGAATCCATTTATTTCGGACTACAAGTTGCAAAAGAAATCTACAGGAATGTATGCTGACAACAAACTAAAGGATTTGCTGGGATTTCAAGAGAGAGATGATAATCAACGAATGACAGTGAAAGCAATGGCTGCTTTTGGCTTTAACAAGGAGGATCAATATTTTTATAAAAAGCTAGTAGATTCTGTACATGGAGCAAGGCTGAGAAAGCGAAATACTAATCGCAGATCCTACAAAACAGAAGCCCCTGCAAATGAGGAAAAAATAGACAGGCGAAGAAAGGGAACTGAGTCAGTGCTACAATATTCGGTTTATATGGCTCCACCCCAAACAAATAGCCAAAGCAACACATGTCAAAATCGCAGCACCACTGCATTTCAAGATAACGAAAAATCAATCTCAGATGAAGTTGTAAACTATCCGTCATCTAAACGTGTTGCCTTGGAAGGTAAGATTGAAACACTGTAACTTGAATGATCTAAGTAATAATTTAAAAAGTAAAGAATTTAAATAGGGAAAATAAATTATACATCAAAACTAATAGATAAGCTGTATGTGAAGTGAAAATTTTTTTCTCAAAAATTAGGAAAAAATTAACAAGAGCTTCTAATTTGCCTTGTTGTTGAAAAGATCCCAAAACAAAAAAGAAAAAAGTTCATGTATCGTGAAAAACTAACAGAGGGAATCGATTTGGACATTTGTTATACCAGCCAGTTTTGATTAGAATGATATATAAATAGAGCTAAATATAAAGAAGCAAATACCAAAAGTGAAAAATATACCTGGAAGATTTTGTTTCTTTCAGGTTCAGATTTAGAAGGGGCTCCAATAATCAGGCCAAATATGACATAATGAAATCATATCATTGCTTTCAATTGAAACCCGATAAATATTTAATACAAATGAAACAAAGTTTTTCCAAAAAATGTCTATCCAAATTTCATTTCCAAAGGTGAGTCTTTCAGCAGGTAGAAATTCTCAATTTATAAACATAGACAATAAAAATTAAAAATACAAGCACGATAAGCAAACTAGATATCAAATTTTCAGTTAAAGCTACTCCCAAGTCACAAATACTAATCGTAAAGTAAAATATTGTTAGTCTTGGCTTGTAATGACTTGTCTTGTAATGTCTTGAGTTCATCTTGTAATGTTTATGTAACTGTTTTTATTTTGTCTATAGTTAGTTTTAACTAATTAATGATACTTTCCAGCATAAAATGAGGCTTTTACTAATAAATTACGTTTTAGGTAGAGTACATTTTGTAGACTACCAATCATAATTGTATAGTAGTTTTTGGGAAACTGCAAAATCGCGAAGGAAGACAATTTTGTACATTGTTGTTTTTGAGTCGCCTAACGTATCCAAAACGCTCTATCGTGAGACATAACTTTTAAATATAGTTATTTCAATTTTTGAATCGGGGTAAGTACTTTAAGGATTTTCTCAGCACACTACAGTTAGTTTGTAGGATTCATTAGTTAAATGTTTAAAGAGACTTCAGGTATCCAAAAAGATAATTTTGTTGGTTTGACAAAAGCAGAAGCCGATGCAACCCATGTCCAAACAAATTTAGCATCTTCCGGTAACGAAAACATTTTACATTCCCCAGAAAGAAGAATTGAAGACGGCGTAGCCACTGAGCCCGAAACACTTAATGACGAAGGAGAGTTTGAACAATAAAATTACGAATCTTGCATGCAGTTTAAATGTGCCTGATGACATATTTAATTATATCCCTCCAATGCAATTCACGGTAGTTATTCCAGCAAATGACGTCAATAATATGTATCAATTTGCAAGTAGCTCATTTGTACCAAATGAATGGGCAGCAGTATTTGACAGACACTTTAACGAGGTTCAAAAATGCTGCGCTTTTATTGCTGAAAAAAACACCAATAAAAACGACGCTAACACTTTCATCCTATGCCAAGTTTAAAGGACACTGTGGGAGTGGTTTATAATTTAATGTCAAAGTTTTAGAAAAGCCTAAACAGGGACGAAATCTTACATGCTCTGTGAGTACCACAGGTAATTTTAAGCTAATTTAGTCTAAACCCACAGGTCGACAATTAAGAGGCAGGGCCCGAAAAGAATTGATTGAAAAAATTGAAGCTTCACAAAGCAGGAAAAATTAGATTGGAGCAAATAGGTGAATTATCCATGTACCGGATGTTGCACAACAATTATCATGTTCGTTCCCTGAACGCTATGCAAGTTGTACGACATGAAGGAAAGGCTATGGGCATAACGGAAATTAATCCCATGCTGGATATAGAAGATTTTGCTATTGAGGCGATTAAAAACGAGAGTGAAAGCAAAAAAGTCTTAGGGTTTGTTCACCATAGAGTATATACAGAAGGCTCATTACACATTCAAATGTATACTGAAACGTCTCTACAATTACTAATGAACCTACAAAAAAGCATAATACAGTTTTATATTTTGATGCAACAGGTTCGGTAGTAACAAAAACCCCAAAAATGCAAAAGCCAGTATTTAGGCATGATTCAGGCTGGAGACATTGTCTTTCCACTTTCCCAAACACTCTCACAGAAGGGTAGGGCTATTGACATTGCTGAAATTTTCCAACAGATTAAAGTAGACATGACGAAAATTGGAACATTGACGGGAAAGCCTATGGTTTCTGTCGCTGTATGTGACTTTAGTTTTGCAATGATTCATGGTATTTTAAGAGGAATCAACTGCATGACTTTAAAAGATTACTTAAATGTTTCATTTGGTGTTTTACACAAACAAAAACCATACGATCCGGAAAGATGTGTTCTTTTTATTTGCACGGCACATTTAATGCACTCATTTAGTCGTTTATTGGGAAAGCATATGCCTCAACAAATATATAGTCGCATTCGACATATATCTTTAAACGCATTGGCAAGACTTCAGGACTGTAGTGATTTGAAAACTTTTGTAACAACGTCAAAAGCAATTTGTAGAGTTTTAGGGGCTGAGTATATTGAGGCGGAGGAGCTTCATACCTTAAAAGGATTTCTTTTTAATCATGATGTTCCAATGAATGAGAAAGAAGCCGACTATTTAGAATATATTGACGACGAGCACGACGATAAGTTTTACACACAACTTAGACAATCTTCCCCATTTTATAGATTGGTTTTAGCAGTCCGTACCAAATTAGAAACCCAAACTAATATCTCCAGCAACAAAAATCCGTATTACAACACGGAGGCTTTAAACTTGATGCAAAATTTTTACATACCGTATGCACCATTATTTTCCTCGATGATGTTAGCAGCTACTGGTCGTAGTGATCATTCAAGGTTCACAAATGGTGTTGTAGAGAGTGAATTCAATTTTATAAAAAACATTTTTCATGATGCTGGCAGAACAGGTATAAATAAGTTTATTAGGGAAAATTATAAATATCACGACGCCAGACTGGCAAATGTCATACCTTTGTCCCAGACTAAACAAAAAATAAAGAACCAAGGAAATCTCGAACGAAGCAGCAAGACAATTCTGAGGAAAATGTTGCTCAGGAAAACTGGTCACGCAAACCGGCAAAACAAGGAAGGATAAAGTATCTTAGTGCTCGCAGAAAATACGACCTAACCAAAAACCAGGCCAATCGAAAAGACGAGAATGAAGACCAAATTATTCAGGATATTACGAATGCTTACCTTGGAGAAGAACCATCAATAGGTATATATATTAGGATTTTATATTAGATTCATTATTTTTTAAACATTGTGTTAAAAATGTAATATTTTTAACTTAAAATATTTTGTGTAGTGAACAAATCCGACGCCGCAACTACAGAATCATGCCAGTCAAGGTTTGAAGAAAAACAAGAAGAAGTGAAGCAAGCAAAGAATTTTGATACCAAAATTTGAGTTTGGAATCTATAGACTACAAAACCGCTTTAGCAGCGTATTTAGAGGATGGAAGCGAAACCGATACGGATTTTTCTTTGACTGCTAATGTTTTGCTGAATCTTTGCAATATTCGCCAAGACGTTGACATTGAACACATGGAGTTCTTCCTTGAAACACTTCGAAAATCATACAAAGGCAAATTTCAAATAACCAGACCTCATTTTGTAGTAAAGCAAGTGAACGAGGCATCCAGATTAAATTGGACAACAACTAGAGGAGAAAGTTTGCTTCCAAGTGACACTATTGGCCGAGAAGCAGACCAAGATATTAGGTTGGATCTAATAACATTACATGCTCTGCGCTACACTAACCATTGGATTCTAATATCCGTTGACCGAACTTTAAGGGAATGTACAATATATGATTCAATATCTCATGATAAAGGCATTCAGAGAATCATATCTGAGGACATTAAAAACTTAGCTTTGCCCAACTTCCTATCAAATTACGACACGATAAACTCTTGGACTATGAAGTATCACTCGCGTATGATACAGCAATTTGATTCTCATAGCTGTGGGCTTTATACAATGCTTGCTGCAAAAAGAGTTATGGAAACGCAAAATACTCAATGCACCATCGAGCAAATTAAGGACACACAAATGTTTCGGTACACTTTGGTGAGAAACATGATGTCAACAACACAAGCAGGGCAAAAAATTCTTCAGCAATCGTCGCATGATGATAGCAAGCTTGTAAGCTCTCTTCAAAGTATCAGTGTAAAATCTTCCTTGCCGAAAGACAAGTGTTTCTGAGTGTAATCAGATGTAAAACTGTTAATATTATTTGCATAATAACGACTTTATCACTAACTAACTAACTAACTAACTTGATCACTTGTAAACCAAATTATACTGTTATATACTTACAAGCAAGGGTTTTAATGCAATAAGATATGATATGATAAGTGTAAATATCAAAATTAAAGATTCATACTCGTCCAACTAGGTAAGTAAAGATCATTTATATTAAGTAGGTTTCTGAAATGTATGTTTGCAATTTATGTTTGTTATTCTTTGCGCATTTCGTTGATAAATTGAAACGATAATGAGCAGATAAATACTAAACCATAAATATTAGAAAGATATAAACTTAAATGATAAATTTGATAATGTTTTACAAAATTCTTGTATTAATTGACATTTTTCTTCTGATTAATTGCAGATTTAATATTTTATTTAATTAGCTTTGTGTCAAATAAAGCAATTTTAGTTTTTAGTATTTACTAATTCATTTAACTACTAAATAACTGAAAAAAATTTTCGTTGATTAAATATGACTACGGTTTACAATTTAAGTACGCAGGGTCTCTTTACTCATAGAACAACAACGGGCTGGCAATTGGCAATTTTTTCATCATAAAAAATGGATGATGACCAAAACTTTGAAAGCTGCTTCCCAAACAAGGCAGTATTATTTGTATTTGAAATTGGTTTTAAGGAAACAGGTTCCATTCTCAGCTTTATGGTGATATTCACGTTGTACACTTGTAAGCCATTACAAACCGTGAGCATTCTAAATTGAGCATGTTCACACTTGGAGACTCAAAATCATGTAAAACCAAGTAAAACGAGCAAATACAAATGAAGGCAAACATTTTGTACGAAAGATTTTGTTTTTGTTTCCATTCGTTGAAGGGATTTTTGGCGAAGACATCTATGGAGGTCATGATTTTAGAAATATTAGGCTTTTACTATTAAAGCTAAATTTGGATTATCTCAACTTATTGTATATTGCCATTGTTGGCCGAAATAAAGTGTAAATCTCGCATGATTCCGTATAAATCCATATATCTTTTATAATTATGCATTACAAGCGGACCTGAACTGACATCTATATTAGCAAAACGGATAGGAGCAAAAACAAATTGTTGCATGCAAAAGCATGACAATCAAGCAAGAAAAATATTGCAACAAAGATTTCGTTTCTGCTCCAGTTTCTTTTGGAATCAATCCATTTTTCATTTGGAGGTTATGATGTTAGAAACAATGCTTCTACTACTTTTACTAACTTTACATTATCTCACACATGTACAATGATGCTAGTAATGGGTGACCAAAACGTAAGTCTTTCATGATTTTTTGAATTCACGCATTAATGATGGTGGTGAAAAAACCTCCAAATCAGACAACAACTGGAGACATGAAAAGACTGAAATCAAACGACCTACAATTAACAACAAATATTTCTGTCCCCATTCGTTTTGGAGTTTTTGCATTTTTCAATTGGAGGTTATGATGTTAGAAACAATGAGCTTTTAGCAATTCTGGAATGATTTTTTAAATTTTTGCATGGATGCTGGCGGTGAACCAACCTCAATTTCACTTAACTCATAGGAGGGAAAACAAATTCAAAAGAACCACAATCAAGCCAGCATCATTTTGCAACAAAGATTTTGTTTCTGCTCCCATTTGTTTTGGAGATAACGCATTTTTCATTTGGAGGTTAAACAGTTCAAAACTGGATGTATCAATTACAAAAACTAATTTTACATTTTCTTAGGCCTATTTTTCATAGTGTAAATCTTTAGCGACATTGAATGTGAATTTCGCAAGGTATTTTGAAATTCTTTACTGATGAACGATATGAACTAACCTCCATATCACCCAAACTAATGGGAGCAGAAATGTGCTGATGCATGTAAAACAATCACTATCAATGAAGCAACAATAAACCTTAAATTGTGTTTCTGCTCCCATTCGTTTTGGAGTAAACTCATTTTTCAGTTGGAGGTTATAGTGTTCAAAACTACAGGTATCTATTACAAAAACTAATTTTACATTATCTCAGCCTTATTTTATATTGCGGGTGTTTCGCGACAAAAAGTGTAAATCTTGCATGATTTTCATAAATTCATGCATCAATTGTGGAGGTGAACTAACCTTCATATCAGCCAAACGAATGGGAGCAAAAACAAATTGAGATTTTCAAAAAAAATACAATCAGACGAGCAACATTCTACAACAAAGATTATGTTTCTGCTCCAATTCGTTTGGGAGTAATCGCATTTTTCATTTGGAGGTTAAAGTGTTCAAAACTACATGTATCAATTACAAAAATTAATTTGACTTTATCTCAGGTTTATCTTATATTGTACGTGTTTGGCGACCTAAAGTGAAAATTTCGCAACATTTGTTAAATTTTTGCATCAATTGTGGAGGTGAACTAACCTCCATATCAGCCAATCGAATGCAAGCAAAAACAAAGTGTTGTATGCAAAAGAATCACAATTAAACAAGCAACATAATGCAACAAAGATTTTGTTCCTGCTCCCATTCGTTTGGTAGTAACCGAATTTTTCATTTGGAGGTTATAGTGTTCAAATCTACACGTGTATATTACAAAAATTAATTTTACATTATGTCAGCTTTATTTTGTATTACATGTGTTTGGCGACACAAAGTGTAAATCTTGCATGATTTTCATAAATTCACACATGCATTGTAGAGGTAAACTAACCTCCATATCAGCCAAACGAATGGGAGCAAAAACAAAATGTTGTCTGCAAAAGAATCACAATAAAACGGCCAACAATCTACAACAAGTATTTTGTTTCTGCTCCCATTCGTTTTGGAGTTAACGCATTTTACGTTTGGAGGGTATGGATCGGCAATGTCCATTTTGCTTGAGAAACAGACCGTCTTTGGATTTTAAGCAAACCCAACGACTTCTTGTAAAATGAATTGACGCATTTGACAGAAGAGTTCCCATTGTTTGCTTGTTTGTCAAGTTTTTACTGCCCAAGTAGGGAATTATGGCGTTAAGTTTACCTCCATAACTTCCAAACGAACGGGAGGTGAAATCAAGTGAAACATGAATTCGATTCAGAAATGTTTGCTCTTTCTATTGTGCGAAACAGCTCGTTTTTGCTCCTGTTCGTTTGGAAGTTATTGAGGAAACAAAATTATAAACACAAATATTTCACAAATGGAATATGGATAAATATGTTATTTAGTACTAGTTAAGCATGATTATTGACAAAAAGTAGCCTGTGCATGAAGGAAATGAGTTTTGCGTCATTTTAAGGCATTTTCATAAGTGTCCTGTGGGTTGCACGGTAACGTGCTGGGGGTTGCCGCCCACACATGGTTGTAACTTAAGTGAGCTGTCTGCGCACAGCATACCAAATCATGATCTGAATTGGAGGAGGAAAAAAGCGTGACTGTTAAGCAGAGACAATAAAGTTATCACTTACACATGGTAATAATATCGCTGGGGTTTATATTTTAACAGCTTTCCTTACTCCGTTTTTCTAAAAGGGAGCACATAAGTGTACCTTCTTTCTGTATGAAAGATGATTTGCCATAAAATGTGTGGTGAACGAAAATTTATTGCTGGATTTGGAAAATAATTTATATTGTAGGAAATCTGTGCAAAGAAATTAATATTATTATATGTTTTGCAACGACAAGGTTATGTAAACGGATATACATATAATTCAATAGATGAATAGCAGTGATAGTGTGCTAGTAGTCGATGTAGTGTCGGTGGTTTGAACATTATGAAGATTTAAAAATCCCTTACAATTAATTACTTTTCCTGCTGAGAGTCATCCACCGTGTAGAAAGAGAGCTCCATTATTCAAAAAGACAGGTATTACGGAGAGTTCTCCCTGCGTTTAATATGCCACCATCAAAGGTATGAAATGAGAGTTATGATTGGCTTTTATGACTTTTTTGAAATAC
The DNA here is from genome assembly GCA_034700605.1 of Willowsia nigromaculata. NCBI lineage: Eukaryota > Metazoa > Arthropoda > Collembola > Entomobryomorpha > Entomobryidae > Willowsia > Willowsia nigromaculata. The sequence continues at coordinate 1,894 of JAQIXX010005344.1, read as the reverse complement.
TTTTATGAGCGAGGGAGATTTATGATAATATTTTCAATGAATATTGAACTTTTCGAGAGATGTGGTCTGAGAATGGATACAAAATACGAAAATATGTTTTAATGAATTGGTGGTGTAAAGTGCACCTTAATAAAGCAAAAAATAAAAAGCAAGAATTACTTTTTTTCAACAAGTAAAAATTTTCTTTAATTTATTTCGTTTTCTCCGACATAGTTTTCTTCCCGTTATGTAAATAACAATTATTATTTCAATAATCAACTCCTACATTCTCTCTAAAGGGCTTATTCAATACTTTGAGTTGAGAAGCGGATTTCTAAACACCGTCATGAGAAAAACATTTTTGGGTTTGAGTGAAGTTAATAGTAAATTCATATACTTAGAACTATTGATTTAATACACACATAATATTAGCCATTCGTGAGACCAAAATTTTCATCAATTTAATAAGGATTTATCATTCAGGGGCATTCATAAATATTATTAATGAGGATTATGACCTTCATATGAAGTCAAATTCACGTTTTGTTCATATGGTCGAGGAAATTGTTACAGTTGAACGGGGTTTGTAGGATTACAATTTTGTATGTGATTTTGAAAGCTTCAGATGAATTCTATTTTTCTTCTAAAAAGCTCAAACTTAATTTTTAAATCTCGCGCTCACTGAAAAACCCAGCTCCCATTGGTTCTTGGCTCATGGCAGCCAATCAGATTGCAGTATTTGGATTTAAAAATTCGACTTGAACTTTTTTTTTAAACTTTAAGAGACTGTACAACCTGTAACATAATTTTAAAATGCTTGCAGTTGCTAAATGATGTATGATTATATCAATCGGGACTATGTTTTGAACCTCACTATCAGTTCCGCCTGATTTCTGCTACAGATACACCACATGAACTCGCATGATCTTTTCGTCTTTGTTTGAGAGCCACTATGCGCGTATAACTCTCCCTGATATCTGCGACTTCAATTAAGGAAAATTAGCCAATTAAAGAGGAAAATGTTGAACCAGGCAGAGCTTATGAAATACAACCATTCTTCATTGGTGGTATGGTTTCAAATATAACAAGAAGAATCAAGTATGAAAAACGCAGATTGTGCCGATCTGATATATGTTGATTTGCCAATTCTTTTCTGAGTTACGAAGAATTTAAGACCCTCACTGTCACGCACCAGTGTATAGTAACGTTAAATGAATTGATTACTTAATTTGATGCATGTTGGAAGTTTGTTTCACCTATTATTCGTCGTTTGTCTTGCGAGTTTAATGTTTTAATACATTGGCCCACCTTTGTGAAATGAGGCTATGGATGAATGGGGTAATTTGATAACTAGATCGATAGTTATGGCTAGTTTCCGATCTCATCATCAGCGTTGTAATGAGCTATACATTATTATTGGTTTACTCATCTTTATTGATTTATTATGTCATTGAAAATAAAATTGAAGAACATTTTGGTTCGAGTTGAAATAAAACTTAAGGTTTAGTTAACTGAAATATGGATGAGAATTAAATAAATATTTGACATTCAACCGTCATCGGGATATACCCATCCTTGACCTGGCGCAGATCCTGCCGCTGGAAGTAGCTGTTGAGAAGTTCCTGCATCCTTTTGGGGATTACTCCTCAGATCTCCTACGAGAGGGGCTTCTTCAACAGCAGCGGGTTCCTGTTGTTGCTGCTGTCCATAAGGTTCTCCATTAACGTTCAATGTTGGCTGATTTTGGGCGTATTCATTTTTTGGAGGGACAGGTTGATATGGTTCTGGTCGATACTGACCGTCATCTACTTTTGGAGGAGCTTGACCACCAACTGGTGGCGGAGATAGGGGTTGAGGTTGGGGTTGGGGATTCCATTGAGAGTTAGTAGGATAACTTTGTTGTTGTTGGGGTGGA
>JAQIXX010005343.1:0-14176 GCA_034700605.1 Willowsia nigromaculata | reverse complement strand
TAGGACCAATTAATACCCCTTACACGAAATTGTATATGCAGCACGCGAGCGTAAAAGTTTAGGACGGAGGTTAGGTATAAAAAATTTTAGTTTTTGCCCATGATCACGAAACACTAGGCTTCAAGGATATTTTTGTTTTAACGGGAGGTGGGTCCAAAACAAACCATTACAAGTCATGCATCAATCGAAAGCTCTTGTCACGCGCTACAACATTGTCAATGCGCACAAGTCTTTTAAGTGTTGCACATGACCACTTTGGGCTCTTAGAGATTCGGATTTGGGGGTAAATGTGGCCAACTGTGATGCTTTATTAGATGTTTGTGACCTAGTGACAGTTGGTATCAATTCAGAACTATGATTGTGGAGAATATATTCTAAAAAATCACCAATCCATTGATTTTAACTCCATAGAATATTTTTTCGTCAAAACGCTGTATTACAATAGCGTGAATTACACTTCACAACGAACAGAAAATTTGTCTCCATTTACCCCAATGTTAAAATTCAAACTTCATAGAGCCAAAAGTGGTCTTGTGCAACACTTTTGAGACTTTTTCCCATTCACAGTGTTCACAGGGCTTGACAAGGGCTTTCGATTGATGCATGATTTGTAATGGTTTGTTTTGGGCCCACCTCCCATTAAAGCCTTATGGTCCTTTCGGAAGCAAACTTTTAGAATATAAATTTTTAGAGACCCGTGTTTGTCATGAAATTGTGTGCTGGACTACAGAAGACATTACCATGATTTTTTTCGATTTACAAAGGTTAATTTGGTTTTCCTTAGATACTCCTAAAAATTTTGCAGTATTTAAACGGCAAATATACTTCAATTCAATTGAAATAATAAATGCAAACGATGCAAAACGATTATAACAGAATCTCAAAAAATGCCCATCTTCTTATGCACATAAGAAAGAATTCATTGCGCAGTGCAGCCCGTTATGGGTTAGTTTTCATGTATTGATAATTTCTGAGGTTGTATGTGTGGCTTGTTTTAGTTTGAAGATTGAATACGTTACTTTAGGTGCAAATCTTTTGCAAATTTGCATCCAGGATAACGGAGATTTTGCTCAACACGGTTGGGAAGTGAATACCTTACTGGGGAGAATAGCACGCGAGATTAACGAGATAAAGAGACTTTTATCATCCGTTTCATTTATGCATACAATGCCATACACATTACATTATGTGTTTAGCTCATTTCTTGTATTATGGCTTGCTCTCATCCCTTCTGTCATTAAAACTATTTGGACTCAATTCTTAACCTCTAGAGATAGAATTAATTAATATCCATACACAAAAATTTATACGGAGCACTCCAGCAAATTTTTTTAGATTGGTGTCAAGGTATCATGTCACATATCATGTCTATGGGTACGATCACCAACCACTAGGCATGAATTTCGGATAATGCATTTAGTATAAAGTTTTTTAGGAACCCGTGTTTTGTCTTGAAATTTTGACGACATATTGGACTACTATGAATTTTTCCGTCTTACAATGGATGGCTAATTTGGTTTCCTTAGATACTCCCAAAAATTTGCAGTATTTGAACTGCCAATAAACTCAAATTGATTTGAAATAATCTCTTTATAAACAAATTAAACTAATCGGATGCCAAACCAATAACAAATATCTACTAAAATTTGTGCTTCCAGGTTACATCTTATCATACCCCAACCATTTCGGAACAATTATTTGTTACAGCATCCAAACTTGACGAGTTTTTGCTACCCCATCACACTGTAGGATTTTTTAACGTTTGATCTGTACATGACACTAGCTGGGACACATGCGTTCCAACAATCTATTATATCTTGTGGTCATATGCCCTAAAAGTAATATACAATTTTAAAACATTGAAAATACCATGTCCCGGTGCATTTCATTTCTTGACCTCTGGCCCGTTGGACACATTACTAACCTCAAAATCAATAATTTTTTTAACCTACATAAACGAAACTATAACTGTCTAATTGGACATACATACTCTCCGTAGTTAATCAATGGAATTTTTATTATTTAACGGAAAATATCAGGGCCTTCGTGATTATATTTATAAGCAACCAATTTAAATAAGAATGGAAATAAGTTTTTCATTATCATTGACCTAATGTGGAGAACTATCAATGCAGAAAAGCCAACTTAAGTTTACTACTTAAACTGTTTAGGCAATTAAATTCTGCAGTTCCCATGTTACACATACTCACTATTAAAATAGAATGGCTCTAAAAGTTACTCAGGAGCAGTTCAATTTCCAGCTTTTGTGTAAATTTCCGCCACAAATCCATGTCCATTATTGCTTTTCAACGCTAAATGTTCCCACAAGGTCATCCTGGTGATTGGAGCCGAAAGTATGCAGCCGTAATCGCACAAATTTTGAATGAGTGTGAGTCCTGGTTTCAGCAATAAACTGTTTTGGTATAATTGTTCACCAGTAACCGGTGTAGTGGCAATCTGTTAAGACAAAAAACAAATGATGAAACAAGTATTTAGCAACGGACATGCACATTTTTCATCATGAATGTGGAATTACCTCCACAAGAGCTTTTTTCACTTGAATCCCATAAAAAATGGGTAGAAACAGACGCAAAAATCAAATTACCTAATTATCTGACATTTTCCACTAAATGGAATTCCACATCAACAGCATGGTAGCTAGCAGCTTGATAATGATTGATCGTGATATTTTTATGCCCACGTAATTCGTCTTGCATGCACACAAGCCGCTCCCAATCAAATTTATTATATTTTCCGAAGTGTTTGTTTCATATTGGCCCACTGAAAATTAGAGCAAATGAAAATAAAATTACATAAATCTATTTTAATGGATTCCTATTAAAATATAAAAGTACACAAATAAAAAACCAACACAAAACGAACATACATTCATTCACTTTTTGAAACTTGAAACCAGCCATCTCATGCTCAGATCCACATCTCATGAAGGTTTGAGGGGACGCATTTACCAGTAAAAATTAATGACCACTGATGATATGTAACGAAACCAAAATATTTGGTGTCTTCTAATTGTATCCTGAGCCACCACTGTAAAAAAGTTAAGGAATTTGGACTGTTTAAACGAATGAAATTACTTTAAGGAAAAACACCAAATTGCAAATTCAACTACGCAAATTATCTCAATTGATAATATGAGAATTCTTGGTACAAGAATTATCTGTCAAATTACCTGATCAATTTTCATTGTGATCCTAATTGAAATGGCTGCCCACCTTTGACCTACTGATAATTCTTTATTCCATTTGTCAGAAGAAAGTAACAGTTTTACTTTGACTTGGTTAGTTAGAAATTACGTCAAAAGTGGGGTAATTTAAACACTGAATGAACACAAAACTTTGTTTAACTTTTTTCACGGGAACCGGTGATTCCAATTGTAATAATATTTCGTTTTATGAGAAATGTATATACTTGATTACTACAAGACACGAAGGAATTCTCCTTCTGTCAGTGTTGACTGTTTGCCATCCAAACTGTTTATGAGAAGCCTGCACCTTGAACTGTAACAGTCACTCCCAAAAAGCTTTGAATTGAATCCATAAAGCTTGTTTCCTGCGTCTGAGATAAAATATTTGGTAAGCGTTTTTAAGAATAAATCTAGCAGAACGAGCATGTAGCAAAGTATCGAAAGATCTAAAAGTTACAAAAAAACTTGTTAAAAAATATGAATTAGAGTAATCTTGTCATGGGTAGTCAGGTGACGAAATTTTATATTGGGGGGTCAAGGAACAAAATTTGGTCATGGGGGATCTCGTGAGAAAATTTGGTCATAAGGGTCAGGTGACGAAATTTGGTCACAGATGGTCATATTACGAAAACACTACTAACCAATGTGTCGAGTCATGTGACCACGTTCTCGAGAAAAAACGCGCACGGACAGATGGACAGACGGACGGACAGACGGACGGATAGACGGACAAACTGAAATTAAAAGGTATTTCAATTCACAAATATGCACGCTTTGTCTTTGTCTTGCTGAAGTCTTTTTGCTTTTTGATTGTCTTTTGCTTGAAGCTATAGATAAGTACATCAATTCATGAATGTATCCTCGACCAAAAGACGAATAGCTGGAATAATGTGACATCCGGTGAACTTTGGATCTGGCATTTGTTTTTTGTCAAGGAATAACATGTGTTCCATTATCCACTGGACTAAAGCAAGGCTTCAATAAATTCATCAATCCTCTCCATAAATGAAACTCATACAATTACTCCCCTTTTAACTGAAATATATGTACCTAATTAAAAAGGCAAATAAGCAAGAATGGAAACCAAACGAGCTATTTACACAGTTGGGATGGGTTAAGCTTATTGAACTTGAAACCATGGAGTAAAATAAATTGAAACTCGCAGCATAGCGTTAGAAGATGAGATTCCTCAGTTTTAGCTAAAATAAACTCAACCCATACAAGGTGTGGCTATTTAATTACTAATCATTATTATTGATTGCGATGTCTCATTTTCATAATATGCGTATGCATCAGATTGTGAGTATTTACAAAATATAAAATATGTTACATTTCGTTTCGTTACTAGTTGAATAAGCAACATGACAGGATGTGATCCAATCAGTAGAGAAAAAAATTTAAAAAAATTAGAATATCTATAATTTTTCGATTTTTATGTAAAATTTGAGGACAAGATATTTAAAGCATTCGATAAAATCTCTGATAAACCGCTCCTTGCACTCTCATGGTCACTCCCGCTTAACGACAGATTGACTCCATAAAGCTAATTATTTGCTCCTCGGAGATTCAATATTCTGTAAAGGGTTTAATCGATCCATCCAAAGTACCAGTTAAGGTCTGTTTCAGTTGAAGAATAAATCCAAGCATGTACATATGTACAGCAGACATGTAGAAAATCTAATTTTTGTCTCTGAATTGCTACGCGGAATGGAATTTTATTTAAAGAACTGTGTAGTCTAAATGTTCTGCTGCGTTACTGCGTAATACGATCACCAGGAACGGTTTATATTCATGAATATATGGTTAAATTATAGGAAACGATTGTAATAAAAAAATTAAAGATGGTATGCTTTTTTTGTTAGATATGGTGATTCTGGCACTTCACATGTTTGGATGACAAGCAAGCATTAAAGTTTTTTTTGATTAAATGGATGGAATTATATTGATGGCTGCATAACCAAAATAACATGAGACGATGTACATCTTTCCCCCTCACTCATTCTGCTGCCATAGGAGTGCCATGTAATAATACAGCAATGGAAAAATTATAATCTTCTGTTGTCACAAAAAAAGTGACAGCAGCCAGCAAGAATGATGAATTGACTCTAGCCAACTGCTGAAAATGAAACACATGCGTCCTTAATCTACCTCATAGATTGCCTTTTTGCTGGGTGGAAAGAATACAAGTTGAGTGTATGAGCAGGCAGATGGACCATAGGAAAACTAATCAAGCCTATCTGAACAAAAATTCCTGCGAAAATTTTTCAATGAAATAAAACAGCAAACATTTTTATGAGAAATTATTAATAAAGTGTAATAACTTGTTTCACGCAGCTAATTCCATTGTGGACAGCTCAGAGCCGTCCTCTTTTTGGAAGATGAGTGGAAAGCGAGAGTGAATTAGAAAGATTATGAGGATGATCCCAAATAATTTGATGCACTCATGCGTCCATCTTTCTCGAGATGATCTTCTCTCTAATGAATGCAATCCATCTGAAATGTATTTACATGTGAGTATGCGTGTATGAATAATGCAATTGCAATAAATAATAGTGATTATAACAATTCGCATTATCAAACAGATCACCAAAAATTCTCTTTTCTCATATTCTTCATGCTTTTCATGCTTCATTCGTCATCTCCGATGGCAGCCTGGCATTAACTCTTTCAGAAATTCTGTTATTGCAGTTGCACTCGTGTACATATTTCCTGACAATTTTATTGTTTCACTTGGAATTCAGTTGTTCGGTGGATTGTTTTGAAGACAGGGGTTCCTTGAAGATTAACATGAGGCAACATGGGTGGTAGCTGTTGCGGAGACGGCGGAAGAAGTCATGGTTTATTGTGAAATGCTCTAAAATGGATTTAAAATCCAGGAGTGACGGTTGGGTTCTACATTTTTGTAGTATATAGAAACAAAGAAAATCGCGAAAGTTTGTTGTGGATGGATATCTTGAGGTGAGACTTTTACGTAATATTTGGATTAATAGAAATAAAACACGAGTTTTTCGCAATTTTTTTGGCAAAAAAAACTATTTCGCAAAATCCAACAATTCTTTTCGATAACGAAAGTCAAAATGAAATTAAAACGTGCGTAATGAAATGAGGGATAACCATAATAAAATGGAATTATAGTTTTTGCAACTCCACACCATTAATTAAACTTGTGAGGCAAGAAAATATGTTAGGTTTTTTTGAGGACTACTAGTGATTAGGGGGTGTATGGGGATGTGGGCGGTAGCCAAATTGTTATTTTTTTGGGGTTCAACAAACAATCACCAAATCAAGCAGAAAAAAATTGTAGCTGGCAGGAAAAGTAGTCTCCAAGCTCCAAAAAAGTGGCAACATTTAGGTTGATAATTTACTGCCGATGACTTTCAATTAGTGTTTGTGGGCGCATTACACATTCGACAAATTTAATATGATTCATAATAAATAATAGCCGCTTGTTTACTTCCCGTTCATCAAAATACTTCTAGATTCGCGAAATTGCACTTATATTAAGACATGATGTTTAATTTTTTACTGCCAAAAGGCTTTGGCTAGTATTTGAGCTATTGCTGAATATTCAAATCTATATGAGGCAATTAATTGTTTTGTTGTTTTGTCTCCTGAGATTTAAAGAAAATACATCTTGTTAAGTTACATACAAAAACCTAACATTAAGTATTCTTATTCAAAAATTTATGTTGAGGGTAACGTATTTTGAGGTTGATGTTTTAAAGCATATTATTTTTTACATTAATTGACTAGAAGGAGCTGAATACATGCATATTTATTTTGAGCCCTCCCCTGGCCACTGTACTGGCTGCGCCACTGGTAGTAGTAGTAATTTTATCAGTGGTAACCATAGTAGTAATAAGCGGACGTGGAAATTCTTACAAATGGCTTGGGAGCACGAAATTTGCCATCCCTGGTCAACCTGAAAAATCCCTGGTGAAACCGTTCCCCGATCCAAAACAAAATCCCTGATGACCCCAAACAAAACCCTGAAATTAGTTAAAATTTTGGCGAAAATCCCTGATTTTCCATTAAAAAATCGGTGATGAGTAAAAAAACGGCTCCGCCAAAAATACCCTGTTTTTCGGGAGCAATGCTCCCCAAACTGGTGGTAGATCCCTAATCAGCAAAAAAAAAACGAGTCCCTGGTCAATGTCCAATCCCTGGTCACGAAAAAATGTCCGGAAAAAGTGAAGGGTTAAATAGTGCGCCCCCAAATCAACATGATATACGTACCCAAGCAAGCCTATTTAGTTTTTCACGCTAAGGGTAATTTGCCTCATCATTTTTGTAATATGCGTAAATTGGAAACTACAGAGTAGAATCGTCTATTTCAGATCTTACGGTAATTGCATATTCATCAAAAACTTTTCAATGATTCATACTAGAGAAACATGCACACATGCAATATGTGTTAATTTTTCCTACATCTACACTTGTCAACTTTAAGAGTAAAAATTATCTGTTAATTGTTATAAGGAGTCATAAATATTATGAATATTATGTTTTGTAAACGAAATGTAAGTGAAATGTAAATGTAAAAACCAATAAACCATCAAAGAACAAAATAAAAGTGTATCTGTGTACTTTTCTTTATGGAAAGATAATAGATGCACTTACGTGAAATAATTTTTATGGCTCAAGAACACAGAACGCTTAAAAGCGTCCTGAGTGGAGTTCTTTTCTTCAAAATGAAGCTTTATTTCAGTCAATCTGTCTGGCAACAAGTCAGAGAGAGAAAAAACGGTTTTATTTGCCTGAGGCACATCTCAGCCTAGAATATATGTTTAGAATATAAGTCATGACGAGTTACGCTTTAGATATATTATCCTTATATGTACCTACATACCATATATTTTCTCTCTAGCCCTGAGCAGTAAAAGCTGGCTTTAGGAATTCTACTTGTTGCTATGCGCGAGTGACTATGTATGCTCCACTTGTTGATTCCTTATGAGCAGCTTGTGTGCAACAGATGAGTAGAAACCAGCAGAGATTTTTTTGTTTGTGTAGCATTCCAGTGCATTCGTTTGTTACACAATTTAAAAATTTTAAATTTTGAAACTGGCTTTTCCCTGGCAACAATTACACAAAGTTCTGGTGTTTCATCAGTGAATAGTCCACATTTCTAGGCTACTTTGTAGATAAAACAAGCCGTAATAAATTTGCTGCGCATCCTTTCCGGTAGTGACGGTGGGTCAGGTAATTTGACAAATAATTTTATCTCTTTAGATAATTGGTGCAGTTCAATTCATCAAGTGTTTACTTTTCCCTGCTTCATATTTTTCTCTAAACTCTTCAATATTTTTACATTTTTAACAGCGGCACAATAAACCTTTAGAAGACATTTAAATATTTGCTCTATATCAATGCTCTAAAAATAATATAGACAGATTTTGAGTTGTAAATGCTCTTCAGATTAAATGTATGGCTTGTTGAGAACTGATGGTGATTCGCATGAAAGCAGCAGATTTTATTTGTGAATTTTTAGCATCTTTCTAGTGCACGAGATATGTTTTTAGACATAATTTATTTTAATGATTTACATCTGTAGTAATTTTAATATGGGCTGAAACTGCTTTCCGAGTTAAATCTTCAATTTCTCAATTTTTCCTTCATTTTAAGTATGCAATAAACGTAAAGAGACATGAAATGTACTGAAAAATACTTTCACTTTTATTGATAATTGTGAGCTGCAGGGAACTTTAATTGTTTTGTATGCAATTTGGAGGTTGAGAAACATTTAATTTTGCGTTGCAGATGGGAAGCGAGCAGATTTTAAGTGTAAAGGCTGTCTTTGAATGATATCAATTTCGTTTTCCGATAAACGATACTAAAGTCACAATTGCCCTCTGATTGGAACCAAATATTTGATGGAGTTCTGATAAGCTTGCAACCAGACGCTGTCTTCGTGCCAATGAGCTTTCAAAGCGCTTATGGGGCCGGGTAATCAACTTAATTGCTTGATTAATTATTGTGTAAAGATTATTTAATTGTTATTTTACATCATCTCTGTTGCTTTGATGTAGGTAGTTTTTCTTCTATGAGGAACTGAGGAGCAGAAATGGAGAGTAGGAGTGGGTTTGAGATGTTCTGTGGCACCTGTTGGCATTAAGAAATTTTTACATGTGTGACGTTGACGGGAAATTGGGGACGGACCATCAAACAACATTTATATTTGGTCCTTCACTAATCATCAGTAATCATTGACTTATCGCCAACGAGTGGATTATTTGTTTTAATTGCCCCTTTCTCCCTGTCAGTCGTCATCAGAAGTGGATTTGAAATTTGAACATCCGATTTCAGAACGAATATGAATGTACGTTGGCTTGGTCTAAAGCTTTTCTCGGATAATTTTATTTATGAACAGAAATCCACAGAGATCCAAGACCACATTATTTCATGTGCATTCTTATAAATTTTTATAGGGCCAATATCAAATACATCCCTCACAAATTATGAAATTTTTGACATGGAGCGGCTCAACAAGAAATATGCGGCAATGCGTAATCCCAATTAAGCTTTAAACAACCATTCCGAGTACCTGGAATTCTCATTCGTGAAAAATTACAGTTAAAATAGGTAACATAATTCAATTTCAGCTCTTATTTACAAGAAATTGTTTTCATTTATATGATTATTATGCTGATTTCCGCATGTACTTTTCAAACTGGAGACTTTTTACTTTTGCTCAGGAAAAATAATTATTTTTGTCACAAATTTGCAGTTCAATAGATTGCAACTTTGGGTTTCAACCAACTTGTATTCTGTGTCTGCCACCAGCTTGGTTTTATGGAATTTCATGGAATTAGGGAGAAAATATAGACTTTACTAAAGGTAATTTCACATTCATATTACAACTGAATTCAAGAAAAACGTGCAAGTTCGCCGCTAAATATTTATGCCTCGTCATTGAACCCATTAAATATTTTTGAATCCACAGATCGAAACTACATCGTTGATTGGTCAACTAGCATCCGTTAACATTTTATTCTTGAAGCCTACAATCATACCCATTCAACAAAAGTGCGACTACGACTGTAAACTTTCGGCTACAATGACCAGAATGACCTTCCTTAGGTGATCTGGTATTTAAAAAATTGCGACAATAGTAATGATCATAGATTTGTGGCAAAAACCACACAAAAGCTTGAAACAAAAATTCCTGGGAGAGGAAATAATTTGCACGATTCTGCAGGAGTAAGATAGAAGCTGCAAATTTAAATTGTCTATCAAACACCGGTACACGTAATAAACCTTTTTTGTGGTTATTGTTCTCTGAATCAATTAAGCAATAGGGAGAAATAAGCTTCCAATCAAACAAAACATAATATCTAGTAAGGTAAAATGGCACATGTTTAGTTATATTATTCCATGTAATATTTTGAAATTGGTAATCCAAGCTAAGCATTTTCATGGGTTTAATGAAATAATATAGTTTTTAATCTACAAACATTTGAAAATTCATTCAGGCTTTATAAGTTCATAAAGAGATAATCCGCAAGAGTGTAGGCACCATTCAAATCAATAATCTTTTGAAATGTACTCTACAAGTCGCATGTTGATACACTTTGCAATTTACAATTAGTTCTTTCACTGCAACACCACAATTTTAACATACATACAAAGATACTTTGTGTTTGAATATAAATATTACACAATGAAAATACTAGCAAAATGGTTTTGATCCCGCATTAGAAATTTTATACATAGTCATCACGTTTTGGTTAGGCCAAAAAGTTAATTTTCTCACTAATTTATCTCCTTTTTCCTCAAAATTTTCGACATTACACTTATTCGTAGCCAATATACAATTGCTTTAGTAAAAAACACGAAAACTGTATTAAAATTAAGGAAAATATTCATTCTTATGATTATTACATAACTAAATAGGTTTGAAACCGGAAATCATATTTCCTAAATTGTACATCCGACAACATCACAAAATTTAATCTAAATTAAAAGAGGCTACCTATTAGTGTTAGGAGTAGGCATGGCTGCAGATTGGCCTGTAGAGAGAATGGTCACCTCAAGTGACGAGGAGACACGTTGCTGGCATCATTTGTTTAATTGGAGAAAAAAGAGTCCGGAAACTACTAATCGTGAGCATTATCAAAGTTTTGAGTGCTAGTTTATCCGTCATGATATACTTTTATGCTACAACGCATCTACATTTAAGAAGTGCATCGATCCTGATGTTGAATCTGAACATTTCGTACCTCACAGGAATCTAAAATAGGTTGGCAACAAAAACAAGGTGTGAGTTGGGGGATCCATGAGCAAGGTGAAATAAATTCAGCTAAATTTCAAACGAGAAAGCTATGAAAATTTGTAGTTCCTTGTTGAATAATAAGTGTTTCGTGGTATAAAAATTGATTGATAGTACTTCTCTTTTGCTGAATAAAACTTGTAATGGAAACATGTATAACTGCTCATAGATACTGTATAAAGGTTTAAAAGGGCCCGGTAAAATTTGGTTATCCGTTAAAGCTATTATTAGGCGAACAATATACTTTTGTTAATCGTATAATGCGGTTGGTATTGATTTTTAAAACGAACAAGTCTTTGCACGAAGGTAGGTGTTGACTGTTTGGGACATTCACAACTTTAAATACAATATAGGAAAGTTAAGTATTTTATATTGCATACTACCACAATTTTGTACAAGTTCCGGCAGTTTAAATTCCGGTCTTTGAAAACGAAGCAAATCACTCAAGAAAATTAGCCAAGAAATGTTGGTAAACATTTGCTCTACGTAAAGCAAACCGTGAACAAATCATTATTCAAGTTTAAACTAAGAATGAATCATGTTGTTTAAATGATTAAATTATTTAAGAAGGAAAAGTTTCTGTAACTCATGTATAATTTAGAAAAGTCAGATATAATCACAGGTACGATTATCTGTATTATCAAAATTGATATTAGGTTAAACGGGAGGAGGATGGGTAGAGAGCTTCGTCAATTTTCCGTGCATGCATGTATTGGCGTGTTTTTAACGTATAAAAGCATCTCATATGTAGTCTGAAAAAAACGGAAACACATAAGTTTAAGTTTGCGTGCGAGTCTCGTGGATGGGATATTTATTGAATTCGATATCAAAGGGATATCTACCCAACATCTGCCAGATTGTGCAGATTATATTAGAACCTAACCCACTAGTCGCCTCCGTATATGGTTTATCGAACAGATACGAATCAGGTACACCAAAGAATAAATAAAGCTTGAACTACATAAAGGATCGTGACGTATCGCATGATGTTTGCAAATTTTGGAATTCTTATTTTGGAATATATCGCCGGAACATAGGTCGGGAAGTAATTAGTAAATCCTATGAACTAAGGTTTATGGACAGTACTTTACCATGGAAAATTAATTCCTGAATAGCAAATAGCACCTCGTTAGCATTAAGAATTTTAAATCGTCTGGGAATCCAGTTTTGAATTGGTTCAATGTACGAATACACTCACAAAAACAAGGAAATTTCCAAGATGTTATGTCATATATTAGTTTATAATCAAGTTCACTATAGATATACACATGAATCCTAATTTTTTAAAAAAAGTATCATATATTTATGTTAAGGTTTTCAAATTGTTACATTTCTCCCACATCCAATTATTTCCAAAGACGTATTTATGACAAGTTTCAAATAAAATACTATAAACCAGACAAGATCAAAAATTACTTTTGAATTTATCTTATATTACAATGTGCACTTATGTATTTATATATATTTGAACTGTACTTTCGAATGGTAATATAATAATTCCATAAATATAATAAAGTAAATGGATATTGTTATTGATAACGCTTCACTGATTGCTTGTAGCATGAATTAATTCTGCTATTGAATAATGCTCTGGTACTATTTAACTTGCGCACGAATTACCCATGTCATTGCCAATTTCATACTCATTCAAATCGCTTGAATGTGGTGTTGTTAGAAGGCTTAAGAGTGGCTCTTTCAAGTGTGTGCTCAACTTTTACGTTAAAGTTGACTTGTGCCAAAACACAAGACAGAATATCCACCAAGACATGGTAAAATCGCCATATGTTTATGCTTTTGCAGATTGCGATTAGAAAACGCATTGTATTTACAAGTACTAAATGTCATTAGAATTAGCATAAGTTATTCAATCACCAACTACAGGCGATTGAATATTGCTTAAAATGCTTTCATTTAAATTACTATTGGTGTACGGTCTCTTTAATACACAACCAGTGTGAAACCAAGAATAAAAGCAAAATGTGAGGTTCACTTATGACAGCATTAATATTGATGGCTAAGAAGGGCCAGCATTTTTTACGGTGTTGAAGACAACCAGCTTAACATCGGTTACGAGTGGTAAGTAGAGACACTTTCCATAAATAGAGACCCTCAATTAAAAACTTTACAATTGTGAGCAACAAAAACTTATTACTTCGTAAAAATTTATTTACTTCGTATTTTCTTATTCAACAACAATTTAATAGTTTCTTTTTCAAATTGAAGGCTAAAACCCATGTCACCAAACTGCTAGACAGTGCGCAACACAGATTTATTAACGCCAAGCCAGAATTTGAATCAGTTTACATTCGTGAACAAGGAACCGTATTCGTTAGTGAACAAACACGATTTACTTTTCAATAGAAAAAGACTGTTGGAAAAATCATTGTTGTTGTTTGTTTTAAAAGATCATTTTATTTGTTCGCTTCTAGTCGTATAAATTGGATTTTTGAAAATGCGAGAAATTCTGCATTCCCGGAAAATCGGATTTTTGTAAAACGAGAGAAATTCTGCATTCCGGGAAAATCGGATTTTTGAAAATGCAAGAAATTCTGCATTCCGGGAAAATCGCATTTTTGAAAATGCGAGAAATTCTGCATTCCCGGAAAATCGCATTTTTGAAAATGCGAGAAAAATTCTGCATTCCCGGAAAATCGCATTTTTGTAAAACGAGAGAAATTCTGCATTCCCGGAAAATCGCATTTTTG
>JAQIXX010005342.1:0-14176 GCA_034700605.1 Willowsia nigromaculata | reverse complement strand
CGGGTCATCAGGATTTTCGGAGGAGTGGGTCAAAGGGCGGTTGTTGAGCACATCCACTTCACAAGCCAACGTCTCAAGCTCCACCAACGTAACCACGCGTTTGCCTAGAACCCTCAGGAGGAGCTGCTTCGTGAGCCCAATTAGTCGCTCCCACCATCCAACCCACCACGGAGCGTTCGGAGGGCTGAAACGCCACTGGATTTTCTCCACCGACGCGTACTCTTCCACTTTCCTCCAGTCCTGTCGGGCGAATGACCTCTGCGTAGCAGCAAATCCTCTAGCGTTGTCTGAGTATATTATGCGGGGGCGTCCCTGTCTCGACACGAATCTCCGTAGGGCTCTGATGAACCCGTCTGCGGTGAGGGTGTCCACCACCTCTAGATGAACAGTCCTGTAATTGGCGCAAGTAAAAAGGAGTATCCAAACCTTTTTACCTCCAACTCCTCCTCGTTCTTTCTTCAAGATTAGAGGGCCATTAGCTTCGCTATTACTCTCATACCCTTACGATATATAGATATTGAAGTGAAGTTATATACAGAAGCTATGGTGGTGATGGAGGAAGGAATGAGATTAAAATCAAATCGGGTTCATTCAACTTATACATTAAGGTAATGGTGATCCGTACTTCAGGTGTCATCATCATCAACAGGTCACTTACATACACTCCCATGTTAGGGGTATACCCCACCATGGTGAGTGATCCGTATTACAGTGGTCATCATCATCAACATCAAAGCCTTCCCTATCCCTTCCCATGTTAACGCCTTATCCCACAACGCTAAATGATCCGTATGACCTCGTCTCCGTACTACTAGTTGTTAACAATTTGGTGTTTAGCATACAATGTTATGGATTCTATATTTCACAATCTAGACTGCTGATAAAAATCCTCAACGATCTAATTTAGTTTTAGTCTAGTCCATGTCTTCCACCGTATTTCTATAACTTTTTAAAAATTACAATCCACATTTGTGTTGTAACATATAAGATGGGAAGGCAAATAATTTCTTGGCAGTCATTTGCTTTAATTTTCAATGAAGAACACGGGGTTTCGGAACAGTGCATTACTTCTCCACTCAGAAAAATGTTCCATTGTAGAATGATTTAAAGCACAATAATAATCATTCCAAACAGACAGGAGTTGAATTTCGTCGTTGGAGGAACTGAATACCTTTATGTGCCAAAATGTATTACTTACAGACATGTATGCCGGGATCCTTGCAGATCTGAGTTTCATGGATGAAATATATTATGGAATCCTGGAAATGGAAGATAGCAGTAATATGAACGAATTGTAACATTTAACTTATAGTATAGCGTATAGCAATAGTATCGGATCTTGGGTTAAGATTATCTGTAAAGCAAGTTTTGAACAATTCAAACACTGAAAAAATTTAATTGGGTTTGATTCGCTGCATACTGAAGTAACGACATTCATTATGCGTTTCAAATTACTTCAAATTTAAGTTTCAAAGTTTCGAATATGGTAAATAAATATGAATGAATTCTGGTTCTCAATTTTCAAATGGCTCTTCAAAAAATATTAGGACACATATTTCATGATTAGATAAATTGGAAAATGATTTGGAAGCAGCATGCAGTTCCATTTTCTCTTAATTTTTTTTACATACTATACGTTAAGTTGCACCTGCTGCGCTAATGGTAAGTAGCTTCTTTCTCAACATCTAACGGAAAACGGAGTAGTGCACCTATTATGACAGTTAGCCAAAAAATTTGAAGTAAAAAAGAAATGGCGTTGGTCTATAAAACTCTAATCAACCTTCTTACGATTTCATCAATTTTCATCAATCTCTTATTAAAAACCAAAGTACACACAAACAAAGCATAAGACTGTTTAATGTATATGATTATCATTTGCGAATTTTAATTCGAATTGTTAATGAAAATTTTTTATTGGTGATAATATCCATGGCTAGGATCCAGCTTACAATCTAGCATGTTCATTAAATAACATTCGGGGTGGTGTTAGGGTGTGCCTCAATATCTGTGGCTAGTAGCTGTTTTACTAACAGCTTAAACTTTTGAGAAAACTGTGCAAGATTACATAACAAGGGCTAACCTTTATAGAAATATTTCCTAAAAACATGCGATAACAGCTTTGCATGCTTTGTCACGTGTAAGTTTTTAAGCTGTTTTAAGTTGATAATCATGTTCCAAAAGTTTTTTAGACTTGTTGATTGTTCTCTATGCAGATTTTAGGGAAACATTGTGACCGTTGAAGTCAACGTAGAGGTAGACAGATAATCCTGGACCGTTCTAGTGTTACTAGGTAGCATTACTTTATACCTGAATATCACTGCCACATTTCCCGTGGCGGGTTAAGTGTCATGAAAGTTTCCATGTTCTGCAAAACTAAATTTGCTTCAAATTGGGCCACTCATTTTAGGGTTTGAGCTCAGCTTTAAATCCAGATCCGCTTTCGTTGAGACTTTTGAGTACTTCAGTGTCCATTAAATAGCCGTATTAAAATATTCGGTTTCAGCCAGCAGTATTTTCAGTTATCACATGTCCAACTTGAATCATCCTATCATTTGGAGAAGGTTGGATAATATGAGACACATATTTCATCCTAGCTCAGCTATACTAAATATCTATGGCATTTTTTTCATATTGGTTTGCATGGCAGCGTTAACACATTTTGATTCCAGATAAGTGTCCTCACATGCCTTATCATCTGCATTGACGACACAAGCTGTTTGATTATAGGCCGTACTTTTTGCCTTGGAATTTGTCCAGGACGAAAGTCGTTCCAACACGTAAAAATTTGACAGACTACAAATACCAGCATCAGAGACGAAAAACTGAAGAATGGCCAGTCATAAAATAGTCGCGGAATGTACAAGCTCTCACGGAAACAACCACTTTTTTGTTCACTGTTCACTTCTGGTTTTCCAGTTTTTCAGCTCTATTTTTAGTGAAACACACGACACTCATTCTTTTCTTCACATTTGCCTTTGCACGGGACTCTAAAGAATGAATCAATCTGAAACAGTCAATCCTGACTTCAATCAACTCTTTGAACTTCCCTTGGGTCAATATTATCCCATGCTTTGGCAAAATTATATAGTCAGCAAGTAACAAGTATTGGAGCCAATGAACTATTTTTATTCTGACAGAACCCTGAAGGTGCTTTTTTTCCGATACCTGCTCACCTTCGTGTCCTCAGTGGATGCGGGATCGTACATCGTCCAGCACATAAATGTCTGATTTTTTCTGTAAAGCGATCTTTTGCGCACGAGATTCACACGAGATTTTTGACCGCCACTGAAATATTATGAATTATGATGACGAGCATAGCAGCGAAGACGACATGACATTTTTCGACATCACCCCTCTGCGGACTCCAGCTGGAGCGACAGGACAAGTAATGATGATGCAAAAAATGCCATGTAAATATGACTTTCCTAAGGTCATGTGTCCCTCGCAGGTAGCTTTATGCTAAAAAATTACTGAAATGCGGACATGATGAAAAGGTCATACCCTCAATCTATGCCACAAGTGAACCCGAAGAGGGAATTTTTATTGACAAACACAAGAGCACAACAGATCATGATCCGAATGCAGCGTCGTTTGATAATCTTAGAAATTACGCTTACGAGAGTGGTGGCGGCACTAAGATCTTCAGGTGAAATTTTTACTTGATTCCACATTGCCTACATTACAAGACCCGCACAACCTTTAAAATTTTAAGTATGAAAAAATATCTTTTTGTACTACGCAGCTTCAAACTTTTACTAAAATGTTTACAACTCGTCTGCACTATTAAAATTATAACAGCAATTAAAAATTTCTAATCCAATAAAACTTATTATTTAAAATTTAACTAAAGGCTGGAGCGGTGCCGTCTTTGACAAATGGAATTTGAAACTTGCCTATAGCGCAGTTCTTATTCATTTGAAAAATTGCTTTTCTTTTGTAGACAATGGACAGGAGATTTCTTTGGAGTGTGCTGCATTTTCTTCTGGAAAGACGTAGAACCCTATTCACATTTGTGCATTTCAAGCCGTCGTGTTCAATTACTTCCATTTTGTAATTTGAACACAATTTGTCAATTATTTCGTAACATCAAATGTATTTTATTTACAGAATTACAAAATACTTTCAAATTCAATGGTATTGAAACACAAATTAAAAATTACTTTCAAATCCTAAATGTATTTGAATTACAAATTACAAACTGACAATTACAATCAGTATTCCATTTTAAATATAGAAGTTTGTTGTGTAAATGGTTGTTTAAGCAAGAAACATTAAGTTAAAGTAGAAAAATTTGAAGAAAACTAATAATTGTGGTAGTATTAGGGCTTCAATTCAAGCTAACCAGAGAAAAATGTGAAGAAAAGTAATTACATTACAAATTATTCAATTGCATTTAAAATAAAAGTAATTCAAATACAAATTACATTTCCCCAAGAAAGAACTTCACATACTCAATTACCAATTACTTTTTTGTAATTAAAATACGTAATTAATTAAGATAGTAATTGTAATTGAAAACGACTGATTTCAAGATCACCGTTAAGAGAATATATCCACTTACTAACAACTGTGCTGAATGCATTTCATGCAAACATTAATTGGTTACTCTTTTGGATAATCTGTCTGTCTCTGTGTCTGTCTTGCTGTATGTTATTACCATTTCTCAGAAACTGCCTTACAGTTTCACACCAAATTTGTTACACACTTTTCCTTAAGTCTAACAAAGGCCAAAAAGGAATTTTATACCGGTGAATGCAACCGATAAAAATCGTTCTGAAATTGAAAAATGTAAACTATGTAAGTTTTGAAATCCTAAGATACTAATACAACGCTCATATTTACACTTTGCAGAATAAATGAGATTGTTTCCATTTTCCTTAAGAAATTAATATTCTTTTTTCGTGGAGGTACTAATTAATTACAAGGTTTGTAAAATCACATCATCATAGTTCATCATCAAATTCTTCCACTGCATCATATACTTTTGCATTGCAGGCATGCGCACACTGCTTCCGTCACCTCTCATATTGGCTGAAATTCCTTCAAAATGTCCCATTTCCGACTATCGAAATTTAAGCAATTTTATATCGATTCCATACAAAAAAACATTAACGTTTTCGATTAACATAACTACAAATTTCCAAGTTCAATGGTTTTGTAATTATTAGCCAAAGTATGCTAAAATCATTCATTTTGGACAAAAAAGTTTTGTATCTCTCAAATTCGGATCTACTGACTGGAAATGAATGCTTTGTCTCTGAAAGGTAAGCTCTTGTTCTATCACAATCCGTCAACAGTTTTTCTCAGTTGATCCGGATTCAAAAGTTATTGAGGATTCTAATAGGTTGGATGGGTGGTTGTTTCAAACAATTTTTTAGAAAAAAGTACCATATTGTGTATTGTATGCGTTGGTGCAAGGTACGAAACATGTTTTCTGTGCCAAGATAAAAATTGGCTGCATGTCGATGGTTGAAGTGACAAAAAATGTTTGCATAACTCCAGTCACTGTTAAAAATTGCCGATTTCAATGCTCACTATTTATGAAGCCGTATCCACTGAGAAAAACTGTTGCAGGATTCTGATAGTACCGGAGCTTATCTTTTCAACAAGTTATTCATTTCTTCTCAGTAGATCCAGATTTGAGAGATACAAAATTTTTTTGGCAAAAATGCATGGTTTTAGCATTTTTTGGCTAATAATTGAAAAACCATTGAATTTGGAAATTTCTAGTTATCCTTATCGAAAACTACGTGCTCCATTTGTATGGAACCGATATAAAATAAGTTCAAATTCGATAGTTGGAAATGGGACATGTTGAGGTAATTTCATAATTATAGGTGGCGGAAGCAGCGTGCCTTATCCGCGAAGGATAAGTGTAAGCAGGCACCTATTCGATATGTCGGTGACACCGACTTTAATGGTGAATGATAATGAAAGTATTAGACTGAAAACCGCCCAGAGTGATAGGCACTGATCGCTCCCTATATGCTTCAATGCTAAATGCCACTACAGGCGCTAACTATCACTTTTCAAACTGATAAATACTGCTTTAATTAACGTTAAAATGAAGAACCCGAATATCAACGATTAACAGTTAATTATTTATTTATCAGGAAACAATTAGAATATGAACTACAAAATTGAATTAATAAACTGTGTAGCGCACTAACAAATTCATTTGTACACGAGAATAGTAAGTTGACTCTACTCCTTCTCGTCTCCTTCTGCAGCTGCTGGTTCGATCTCGTTCACTTCATACTTGCTGTTGGTTGTTGAGCGGCGAGGAGGCTGAAGTACGGGGATAAGTTTGAAAATGGGGGAAACAAAAAAAAAATATTTTGGGAAAAACTGAGAGCAAATGACACGTGAACTACGTGAAAATATTTCTTCCGGGTTCTGCAGGATATTGGTAGATTTATTTACCCAAGTTGATAACATGGTTGTACTTAACCATGGCCGAATCTCATCTCAGGGGAAATTTATAGAGATGATTGACGCTGATGATGGACCATGTTGATATGATACAATCTACGAACTCTAATGAACAAAAAACAGAAAAAAATGAGTACTTTGTTCGCCACCGGGAAAAGAGCTCAAGACCTGAAAAAGGAACTACCGTAAGCGAACAGTGAGCAAAAACTGGACGGTTCCATGACTGTTCGTACATAGATTTAGTACACACATAAATAACACCCGTAATGCAATTAAACAAACATGCTGTATTGTTAACTGGATCCAAACAATTAATATAGTCAACAACATAATTTCCTGAACAACAATTTTGCATTGGATTACGTGAATAGTATTCATTTACATTACCGCATATCATGTAATGTTTGTGCGTACTAGGGCTTTCAAAATGAGTATGATTACAGTATAAAAAGTCGGAATTAATGAAATCTCGTAAAAGCTGATTCGGGTGATATAATTCAACTCCGCTTATTTTTTATTATAAAATTTGGTATAGTTTTTTGACATTAGGTTAGCTGCTTCCAACTCATAAAATTCCTGGAAACAATATGGAAAGGGAAAAATCAAGAAGAGGAGCGTTACCATTAATAACAGTAGGTAATTTTTTCCCCCCGCACAGTGGACGGAATTAGTTTAAGTTTAAGTAGACACGTTTAGATTTGCTTCAATTTTAATTGCATACGTTTTCGAGCACCGGAGTTGCACAATAGGTGTTCTTTTTGTTCATGTTCTACATTAATTTGAGAATAGGAAGCAGCCAGAGCATTAAAAATTGTAGGAATAAGAAACAATATTGAACTTACTCTATTAGTTGCCAAAATGTGAATGGGATGTTTACCTTCTAAAAAACTTAATTTTTTAATGGACGATTTTAAACAGAACTCTGAGGATGATCGTGGCGACAGAGTTGAGGGATGCGATTAAATTAATAGGATTTTGGGGATTGATGAATCCACTGACAATAAGAATCCCAACAAATGTGTGTTATAATTTTTTCAACCCAAGAATCAATAAAGCTAGTGTAATTTTGCAATTATTAATGACGAAATTGTCCTTGGTACAACAAAAGGTGCATTGAATTTCTCCGTTTAAAAATGATCATACTCAAGATTTTTTTGCAATATGCTGAATGATAATATTATTGATTATTGATGGTGGGTTAATATATATCAAAAGTATTCGCGGGAGAAACTTCTTTAGTGGTCAGCTTTTATGCAAACTTTTACAGTTTTCCAAAAGTTTAAGCTGTTATTAAAATAGCCAACAACCACAGATATTGATGCACAAGCACGCGTTCCACCTGGCACACACATTTTGTATGGCGACTCGTTTTCAATGGTCACTTCGTTTAGAGAAAGATTGTCGGAGGTTGGTTTGTGAATTGTTTGAGTTTGTTGTTTGTAGAACTACAGATTTTTGCTGGTCTTTTGATCTAGCTGAAAATCAGAAAAAAAATCCTCTGATTTTAATGAGGCAACATTAATCAATTGTTTCTTTACAAAATGTGGAATGAAATATGAATGCCTTAATTCGATTGACTGAAAAATGCATTTCTCCACTTACAATGACAAGCTGTGAGGTATAATGAACGGTGATTTTGATAACTGTAAGAAGGCATGTCAAAGTGAAGAAGTCCCTGTCAACAGTCATTGGCTCATCTTCAAGATTAACAAAAAAGGGTTAAGGTAATGTATTGAACTAATTTTTTGGCGGATTTAAACATTTTGGAATGCACAATGGAGACATCCAAATGGATAAGAAAATTCTAATAAATTTCTTAGCAGCACAAAATTCGCTTGTTTTTAGTTAAGCCTGCTGGTTAACTTTTCAATCTCTCCGCTTCGGTTCTTATGTTTTCTCGTGAATTTCAGAGCCAATTCCCTGGTGAGTGGGGTGGCGAATCAAATCCGCATGGCTCTTCCTCATCCATACATCTAAAAATGCTTCTGGGAGCACCGTTTGCATGATATAATAAGAGTTTCAATGTCCGCCTCTAAGCTAGCCGCATTTTCTTAACTAAACAATTTCAACTAAAAACCACAATATGAACTGTAAACTCACGTTCTTCTTTGAATCATTGTCAATGTTTTAAGTTCATCTTGTTTCTTACTCATCAAGAAGAAAGGAAAACGGCTTCACTAAAGCACATTGTGTAAACACTGGAGCGTGACAAAATCATTGCGGTAACTTGTGACTTTCATACTTCCAAAATAATTTAAATTTCCAAAGTTTAGATATCTCGCATTAAATGGTAATTTGATTCACGAAACTAGATTTTTCATTTGTAGACTTTGGGATTGGTTTTCGAAAACAGTCGAAATAGTTTGGGTGGTTCACTGCCGTTTAAAATTTAGCTTTGTATAATGGTAATTGCGATAGTAGTCTGGCCATATATGTTGAGAGAACACATAGAAAAGAGTACACTACGACCGGGATGGGCAAATTTGATATCTTTTGCAAATTAAGTAGTTCGTAGTTGTGTATAAAGTGAAGATATTACCACGCCAATTTGCAATGGTAACCTTGTAATAGATGGTAGAAAGTTATTGCTTAAAATTAACTGACTGCAGCCATTCCACAGCAGATCTTCCAAAATTAGATAATGAATCTATTGATTCGGTAACAATATAACGAAATAGTTCACTGTGAAAACAGTAAAGGCAAATGCGAAAGCCTTCCACGATATTTCTTGTACTCCTTCGAAAACAGGTAAAATATAGCTCGGGTGAAAACATTTCAGCTCCCAATTAGGTAAAAAATAACATTTTTTTGCAAAATAAAAGACCACTTAAAATCTACATATTATTTTCACAAGATTCAGTTTCAGATTCAGATTCAGACCAAAATAATTTAAATTTCAAAAGTTTAGTTTGCATCTCGGCATTAAATATTTATTTCATTCATTATACGACATTCTTCATTTGTAGACTTTGGGATTGGGTTTCGAAAACAGTGGAACACTTGCGAAAATGATTTGCGTGCTTCACTGTCGTTTAAAATTTAGTTTTGTCTATTGATAATGTGAATAAAACAGATATGAGAGGAGTCTGGCAATAAATGCTGAAAAAACATGTAGGAACGAGTATGTTGTAATCTGTCTAGGCAAATTTATGTATCTCTTTTACAAATTAAGTAGTTAGTAGTGGTGTATGAATATATTACCACGCCAATTTGCAATGGTACCCTTGTAATAAATGGTAAAAAGTTTTAGCTTACAATTAACTGACTGCAGCCATTCCACAGCAGATCTTCAAAAAGTAGATAATAAATCCATTTATTCAAACGCAATTTGCATGCGTTTTTATAAAAAATTTTACTTACGAGCTGGTCAAGCAGTACGTGAGCATTCATGCTGACGGTAGCATTAAGAGCAATTGCTCTCCAAAGCGTCAGGAAACTAGGTTTTGCGGTCGGTGATGAAATAAAAGTACATATTTTCATGCGGTTATTGTTTCAAGTTGATTAATAATGCCATTTAAAGCTGGGTCAATTTAACAGGTTCTGCAAAGCAAGCAAATCATTAGATCAAAAGTAAAAATATAACGCTCTTAGTTGAAATACTTTTTAATCTAAATTTGTTATACCTTAATCAGATTTATTTTAATTTCCCAATGACACGTTTACTCAACATAGATCCTTCAAATATTTTTAATGCTCTTTGAAAGTGTTCAAAATTCCAAATTTTGTAGTGTAGGAACTGGCTAAAATCTCAAATAAATTTTAATTTATAATCATCCAATGCCACAACTTGTTTCTCGTGTTTTTTTATGCATCATCACTACGTACATGGAAAAGAATACATCTAATTGGAGACAAACTCGCACATATTACAAATAAAAAATAAATGGAGTTTCATTGTTTCACCTCACACAATTGTCAGACTGCATATAATATGCAAATATCATTATTTTTATTGATAATATCGATATGCACTAATAGTATACATGATAATAATATACTTTTTTTCAGTAATATAATGAATTTAATCCTAATTGAAGAATAAAATATACCGACGATATTTTAGTTCCCGTTTTAGGTCTCCATCCAGCTTGGTCAACTAATGATACATGTCTTAAGGAGAAATGCAGGAAGAGCCATGTGAAATAAAACTCAAATAACAAAACGGTCTATTTATCGTTCTTTGGAGACATTTTAGAAGGAGCTATAGCCTTCATATATCTGAAAAATTTGTCTGTTTGTGTCGGAAAATATTTCAATGTTAAAAGCACCGTTTGGGATGACATTACAACTTCAATGTTTTTTAAAGAATTGAAATTTTGAACAATTTTTGAATTTGTCAAAACAGGATGTGCAAGCTCAAGTGTTTTTATTTCACTTAAACTAAACTTTGCCAACCGTCTCTATAAGCATTAAGCAATAGAAATCTTAGGCGGAAGATGAGTTAAACCTAATCAAAATTGATGAAAAAACGATCGCCTAGAAGACAGCATACCTTTCAAACAGGTTTGCAGACAAATTTGAAGTACCTAACAACATTATACCAAAGCTTTCGTAATGTCGTTTTTAATTTTTATAAAGTGTTAGTCAAGCTAAACGTTATTAAATTTTAAATTAATCTGATTGAAAATATAGATTCTACAAACTAAAATACGGCAGAACCAAACTTTACAACTTGAAAGTAAAAGCTTG
Source organism: Willowsia nigromaculata (assembly GCA_034700605.1). Lineage (NCBI taxonomy): Eukaryota > Metazoa > Arthropoda > Collembola > Entomobryomorpha > Entomobryidae > Willowsia > Willowsia nigromaculata. The sequence continues at coordinate 3,055 of JAQIXX010005342.1, read as the reverse complement.
TTCTACATAATTTTGATTATGTGCATGGAGAAATGCCATTAAATAAAAATTTGATAGGGGTTTAAACTTTGAAAATATAACGAAGACGCTGCCTACCGTATATTAGTCTGTAAAATTCATATTTTAAGTCAGGTAAATTCAAAATTTAATTTAATAAATTTAAAATTTGATAACTTTTACGCTACAACCAGTTTTGTCAAAATAAAATTTAAAAAATCAAATAATTGTTGCAGATGGCGCTGTTTTAAATATAAAAGTAATTTAACACCTGTAATTTAGCATGGCCAATTTATTTGTATAGGCAAAACACCAAATAACCGTTTCCTTTTTGAAAAAAAAAACGGTTTTGGCGCCAAAACATTTTTGTTTTTCAAAATTTAGAAAAAGGCAAAACTGAGCCTCCTTCAGTTTTTGATTTTATACCTCCATGCCAAATTTGAAGTTTATAGCTCAAAAACTGCGGCCGTCAGAACCTGCAAACTTTGCTCAATTTGTTTGGCTGTAAAACGCCCTCTGTAACAAAGTTGGGAAAACCAACCATGAATTGGTGGTTCTGAACCCGGAAGGAGCCTGCATACAAAATTTGGTGTAATTTGGGAATGGTCGTTGTGACGCTAGTCGATTTGAAAAATATTAGCTGCTTCAGATCTTTGAATCTGCAGTAATCGAAAATCGATTCCAGAACCTGTCAATTAATAAAACGTGAAATCCGTTACAAATTAATTCTCCAACGACTTCCATACCTGCATCCATATTCCTCCCACATCCAAAGTGAGTATTTTTGGAAGTCAGAGGTAGAAGATGCTAAGCTAAATAAATTATATCACGATTAATTTCTTACCAGATGATTTTTCTTAACAGGTTTTCCTTTTCCACACAAGCAGTTGCCCTCGTCCTCCTCTTTCCTTCACTCCCCTCCCCCCGAAGCATCTTCTTCTTTCCAGACGTTAGGCACCTCAGATTATATAAATCAACAAAACCCAAATCGTAAGATTTCTTATATATAATTGGGCATACACCGTTTCATCACCCTTTTTTACCGGTTTCGCCTCTGAGAAATAAAAAATCAAAAACTGGTGATAAACCAGGTAAAAAAGGGTGATAAGTCCGTTATTTCAAAAAATTGTCAATTTATTCCAGAAATCATACACCTATACAAGTGCTTCATGTGATATCCCGTTGCAAGGTCTTGGTAACCTTTTTTGTACGACCAAGTAAGCGTTTAAAGACTCCAAGATAAGAACCATTTCTTGCGTTTCACAGCAACTCCAACGTTACAGTTTGCAATGCAACTCAATTATCATTTCATCATTTTTTGTGCAAGCACAGGGAAAAATTCACAAATTTATTAAGAAATTTTCATGTATTAATATGAGTTGACTACATTTACAACATATTTTTTTTCACATGAAACGTTGTCACTGACAATATTGCCTTCGATTTGCTTGGCTGCGAAAAATGCTTTAGTACGCAAATCTCGCTGTTGGTAGACTGAATGTCAAACTTCCACCTAACCAAACAAAAAATATTAGCAAGGCCTTCCAACAGGATAATATTTACATACAGCACATATCACATGAAACACTTTTATAGGTGTATGATTTCTGGAATAAATTGAAAATTTTTTGAAACAACGGATTTATCACCCTTTTTTACCGGGTGTATCACCAGTTTTTGATTTTTTATTTCTCAGAGGCAAAACCGGTAAAAAAGGGTGATGAAAACTTTATTCCCATATAATTGTGGGTTTCCTCTTGATCAATTATCACCCGCAATCCTACTTCCTAACCTTCGACCGTCTCCACACATAAATAAACCGCTGTAAATACGAAATAGAGACGCCGCTTTTATTGGTATGATGATGATAATGATCAATGATGATCAGGAAATACGACTCATGATCATATTGATTTTGTTTGACGACGATAAGTCATGTTGAATGGGGGAAAATGATGCCACCAATTTCCCGCCAGGGGGAGCCATGTGTGCAAAAAGTAATGATGGGAAAATGATTTGCTCGGCGAGGCCGTTCGAATGATGTATCACATGCCATATGTTGCTGTGTGAAAACGTTGACGACCCCCGGGGGGAAGGGGTTGACCGATTTGGCTGAAAATCAATATGCTTTTGTGTTAGGCCATATGGGGCCTGTGGACCAAATTTCAGCGAAATGAGTCAACGCGTTCGGGTGTTATCGTGTTGACGGACAGACAGACAAACATAATGAAGTCAATTCTTGCTTTTGCAAACCACCGATCAATCAATTACCATGAAACTGATCATCCCCCAGCTTAGATAAACTTTCGTTGCATTGTACCAGTCCCATCTCTCACATGCTATGACCCCCTAAAATTTTCAAAACTATTAGATAACGCTTAAGCCACTCAATTCGAATATTTTGAACGAACAGAATCAATAATCGCAAGAAAAATACAAAATCAATCAACTTCAAACTTCCCAATCATTGTTGTGTAATTACTAATTACATCCGTTCCATTAGTGAAAGCAAACATGAGATTCTAAGAAAAACGATTTTCACACTTTCTCTGGAGAAAGACAAACGATGTGAGATGAGATGTAATCAATTCCAGATCCCAAATATTTTGTAGGACTTTCCATGTTCTGGAAATTGTTAACAATTCGGTAATTTATTCCTCCGTGTTCGGGATTTACTTTTAAAAGTCATTAGCAAAAAAGCCCGTGATTTCATCACCAAGGGACTTCGTCTTTTGACTAAACATGTATGATAAATAAATTAAAAAGTGACAATACTCTAGCAGGTGGAGTAATGCTCAAAAACTCTATTCGGAACAAAGTGTTTGGGCGTCAGTCACTATAAAAAAAATGGATCTCCAAGTGGCATAGCCATCCTTTGATAGAAATTGTAGTGATCCTTGTGACTACTGAGCGGTCACTCAACACCCCCACTCATCCTGAAAGAGCCAAGCTCCTCAGCGATGCCGTTGAGCGGATGACCTTGAGAAGGGATGGTCAGCCTCTGTCAAGTTCCGAAGGAGTTCAGTTGTTCGAGAATCAACTCCGAGACATGTACATG